>JAJJMC010023232.1:375494-410962 GCA_023531435.1 Papaver californicum
CTTCAAATCATTGGTTGTTAATGTCAATGGGAAAATTGACATAAACAGTGGCCATGGTTCAGGTGGGTTTTCTGTGATGGGCGAGACTGGTGGTTCCCTGTTGGAGCTCGAACTGATGTTGGCAGTGATGGTGATGACGGATTATCACCATTATTGAAGAGATCGAGATGTGATTGATGGAGTTGTGGCAATGATGAGCAGAGACGCTATTAATGGCGGTGTATGGAGTAGATGATGATCATGGCCATGGTGTTCGCTGGTGGTTGTGGTCATAGTGAGATGGAACAGGAGAAATGACTATGATTGATGTGAGTGAGTCGAGCTGTGGGTTTAGAGGTTGGATACAGCGAGAAATCTTGATGGAGTTGAAGTTGTTGATCGGCAGTATTGGTGACTGACAGTAATCGAAGAGAAAGATGAAAGTGGTTATGCAGCTCGAGTCTGCTATTGAAGATGAGAAGAAGAGATTTGGTGGTTGCTGTTGGCAGTTGGTTGTACGGATTGAAAAACAACGAAAATAGACGAGAGGGAGAACCTGTGCAAAGAAAAGAAAAGAGACTTGTTTCGAGTGGGTCAGGTCGAGTTTGCGAGAGAGTCTCTGATAGTTGATGGGCCTGTAATGATTATGGAGCTCGACTTGATTTTATGTTGTTGTGTTGGATAATGGAGTCTGTAGGAGCTCAGTATGGCAAGGTTGCGAATAAGGCAAGGAAGAAGAGTTTTAGCAAGGTACGAATACTTGTCCTTGAATGAGAAAGTCGGTAGGTTAACGTGTTGTTCAAGGAAGGAAAAAAAAGAAGTCCGACCTTGTTTAGGAAGTTATCGGAATTTGTCGGAATTGAAGGTTATATATAAGACCGAACAGGACAAACCAAAGGATACCCTCACGTAGATACAGACGCGGACAGAAAAGGCCAGAGAACACTTTTGGGAAAAGGACAACTTCACGTACATAGGAGAAAGCTGGAACAAGGGTTAGTTTGTGTTTTTTTTTTATTAAATTTTTTTTATGGTTTTTGAGAAAGTTATGTTGGGCTAATTCTCTTGTTAGGACGAAAGGATGAATTTATAGAGATGGTTTTCTTTGTGTTTCAAAATTAGGGTTTTCAACTATATGAACTTAATATCATTATTTTGTCTCTCTCAATGTTTTACCTTCTCGATGATTGTTCATGTTCTATGCCACGTATAGTTCATTGTTTGATTAGTAGAAGAACTCGTTGAAACCTTGTATGAAATCGTTTTTATGAATACTCTTTGACTCTTTATGCCACGTATAATTAGTACTTCGAAATTCTACCTTAGGTTGAGAACAAACAATTTTTTTTGAAAATTCTCTCATCGATTCTTAAACAAAAAATCTTCCGTGTATTAGTAGCTAGATTTCAGATTTGCTACTTTACATGAGTAAAATCGAGACCCTTTGTGACGAACGCAATTAAACCCTAATCTACAAAGGATTCCCGAAACCTTAACGTTTTCCTCTTACTGTTTTCAAACTTTATTAAATATTTTTAATTCACTCGTTAATTTAATTTTTATAAATAAAACCTAAAAAAATATTTTAATACAAGCTCCTCGTGGGAACGAACCGTATTTGCTCTTGTCTACATCTTTCGACACTGTACGCTTGCGGTAAAACATAGTCGGTTTTCCGACGCATCAGGGGTGTTAGAGCATTATAATAAATGGTGTAACCAGGGTGTATCTTTCTGTTAGTTAGTTAGGTTCGTTACCGGTTATTACTAATAACTGTTGTGTAATGATAAGGGCTAGTCTCGTTGACTATGTCCTGTCTCTGCTTCTCTATATATACAACAGTCCTTTCTTTGATCTTCATTAAGTGAAGATCAGAGCCTTTGTCCGTCGACTCTAAGCTCTTTACAGTAACTAACAAGGGAAGCAATTAAACCTAAATAGAAGAAGAAATAGGGTGCTTGGATATCACTTTTACTTTTTGACTTATGCAGACAAAAAAGTCAGAAGTTAGTTTGGGTATGTAATTTCAAAATAACTTCTATAAACAAAAAATTTAACTTTTTGTGAAGTAAAAACATTTTGCTTCTGATTTCTGCTTTTGATATCCAAACACTATAAACTTCTTTCGCGATGGACATTAAGATTTCCATCCAAATTCTATCAGAGATGTTCTTGTTTACCAAAGTGAAAACTAGGATGCTGAACTTGAATGTCTAAATGGCATGCTCATACCAACTTTCTTAAAAATGACTTGTATTTGTTTTGTCGCACAAAAAAAAGATTTAAAATTATTCACGCACTCTTACAGCGAGTATATCCTAATCCCAGTATGAATACATATTTTTTTCTATATGACAGACAAAGGGAGTTAATAACTAAGAAAATTGCCCACATTTACTAACATTGACTTGTCTTGTAGTACCACCCTACCTGGAAAGAATATCACAAATGTTCTTGTGATTACCAAAAATCTAGCATCTTTGGATCACAACCAATAAAATTTGAAACATATACAAATTTAATAACATATCATAAGATCAATTCATATTAACACTTAGAAGATGATAATCAATCAGAACAAGAAATAAATTGACTCAAGAATTTAACGTGGTTCGACAATCAAATTGTCTACATCCACGGGTAATAAAGATTTGTATCACTTTTATTATTCGTCATCATAAGTTACAGTAAAGATGATATGCTATAGAACTATAATCATGTAAATCAAAATACAACTGAACTATAAATTTATACAAGTCTCATACCTAAAATCTTTTGGTCTGATTTTATACCTTATGTCCAATTTTCATCCCGATTTTCCAGTCCCTTTTCTTGTTTATGATCTTGGTATTTATAGCCAATCTGATGAGTCCCTCCAATTTACCTTTCCACCTATTTATTCTTATCCATCCTTTGAGCAAAACGTAGTCCCGCAACACTTATTTGTACTTTCCGCAAGACTTGACCATGCTTCAGTAACTCTTAGCATGCGTATTGCTTGTTCCCTTAGTTGCTCACTTGTTATCCCGCAACTCCTCTGCGGTCTTGTATTTAAGTTATTGTTTTTGGATTTGGATGAACGGTGTGGTCTTATTAGAATCATAGCATGTCTGACACGTAGCTCTTAAAAGTGATTTGTCATGCTTTAGTTCTTTTTGTTTCGCAACTTATGAAGTTGATACGTGTCTCTCATGCATCAATGCTTATCATTACTCTTTATTGTGCCACGCTTTCCCGCAACCTAGGTGTCAGTCAGGCAGCAAGGCTATCTATTTCGAGCAGTGTGTCTTGCTTTCCCGCAACCCACGTGTCGATCATGCACCAACGCTGTCAGGTTCAAATCTTATCGAATTTTCAGATGTCAGTTCAGTACTTCTCAAAAGGTTTTGTTTCAGTGTTTCTCGTCCCATCGTAACTCGTTACTTCTCCAATAGTTTTTGGAAACGCGTAGTTTGGAATTTATTCCCTCACAGTTCTCTTCCCTTTCAAGGATTACTTATAGAAGAAGCATTTCATTTTTGCTCACAAAATTATCAAACCATGTTTCTAGTGAACAAAAACAGCCATGTTTCGAATCGAATTAGATACAAAAACTAGGTACTCGAATGGAATTTGGAAGTCAAAAAGACATGATTTCATAGTAGGAACGAACATTACTATCAACAATCATGGAACAATGTCTTCGAACAACGATTTGAAGTTGTATAGCGCTTCGGTGCATGTCAGTGATTGTTTTCGCGTGGGTATTATTGCATTATCGGTTCTTATATTACCGATTTTTCTTATGTGAAGATGGATATATCTAAAATATACATATTATTTTAATTTTAACATTTTCATTTTACTTTCTCGTATTCACTTGCCATTTATCTTGTTCTTTTATTAGACGGTAATTATGGATATTTATATTGAATTTTAAAGTTTTAATTTATAATAACCTTTTTTCTTTGGGAAAATAGGTGAAACGGACACAAAAAAACAAGACAATTATGTCCCTCACCTTTATATTTATTTCTTTTTTATCCTTTCTCTCTCCAATTTAAAAACAAATCAGAAAAACATTCATAACTTTCAAATTATATATTCGATTTTAATAAAACTTTTGGAAAGGGTTTTAAATTATCTACAAAACAAGATCCATTTTTGATATAAATTCAAAAGTGTTTTTTTTCGAAAGAAAATAGCTAGGATGAAACTGGTTGCATCCTGAATTAAAATAAAAAATAAAGTTATTCAAAAAATAGCTTGGATGAAACTGGATGCATCCTGATTTAAACTAAGAAAATAAAAATATTCAAATATAGCTAGAATGAAACTGATTGCATTCTGGTTTAAAATAAAAATTGAAAAAAAATATTCAAAAATAGCAAGGATGAATTTGGTTGCATCCTAACTTGAATTTGTTTTCATCCATGTTTATACTTGTATGAAACTAGTATCATCATGCTCAAAACACTCTCAAAAGATTTGTACATGGCTCAAAAGTGCTTGAGAAGAATAAAATAAGCTAAAAATAATAAAACATGAATCTGTAATATTTTTTCTGGTGTTACAGATTAACTGTTGCATTGGAGCTGGAGATAAACGTTGTGAAGTTGAACATAAATGTCGATGATTGGTTGAAGAAACCATTGCAGCTGAAGATAACAGTTGCAAAGCTGAAGATAAACATTATTGATTGGTTGAAGAAACCGTTGCAGCCGAAGGTAAAACGTTGCAAACCTAAAGATAAACGTTGCTGATGGGTTGAAGAAACCGTTGCCTTTTCTCCGTTCTTCCCGCCTCTTCAGCAGCAACAACACAAAATTTTCCTGAATTGATTTTCTTCGTTCTGTTTAGCTTCCTGAGCTCGACCCAACCTTCCTAACCTCTTTTGTGACTCAACCAACCCTTTTTATACACCAAAAATGTGGTGTTAATGGTGATTTTTAGAGATAAAAGTGGAATACGTTCAAATTTCCTTCATTATTTGTTCCACTGTACCGTATTCCCTTCGTTGTACCGTAGTCCTTATGAACTCTTTAGCTGCATCAATGACTTCATTCACGGTGGCATCTTCTAAACCAAAGTTTCAGATACTAAAATGCAACAAAAAATCAAAATTATTGACTGTGAAGTATTCGCATTTTAGTTGTTCTTTGAGTTTAAGAAAGGCATATTAGTCAACTATCCAAAAAACCAGTATCACTTTTGGGGTGAAATATCTATTTTTGGATATTTGAAGAATATCTTTAAAGTTGTTGTGTATTAGAATAATATGTTAATTTAATTTCCTTGTAGACCCATAAAAATAGATCTAAGAATTATTTAACCAATTAACTATTTTTTCTCTTTCATCAAGCTAAGTGGCTCGTTTTTTCTTTTAAATAAATATATACACATAAACAATGCAGGTATAGAACCATCGATTTAACAACGATAAATAAGATGCAGGGTTTCCCAAGTGGTCACATGCCGATATAAATGGTCAGGTGTTTTATCTTATTTTTACAGAAAAAAAAGACGACGCTTCTAAGAGCAAGGGCTTTCAATAAAAAAAACTAAACTAAAACTAAAGAAACTAGGTAAAAAAAAAGAAAAAAAGAAAAAAAAACAAACTAAAACTAAAAACTAAATGAAAAAAGAAGTTTGAGGAAGAAGACGTAAATTTCCATTTGGGCGGCTAAACATCTCCTTCTTACTTTTTTTTTTTTTTTGATTTTTAGGTGAGACAGTCAAAGATGTGTCACCTCGTATCCAAGCGGCTAAACATCAGCCACTTCCCGTTTTGCCTACTTATTCGATTGAAGGAGGTGTTTGAAGGATTTGGGAGGAAAAGATGTCTTCCCGCTGGACATAGTGACATCAAATTTCATATTTTTTGCTCAACTCTTTCACTTTGAGTGAAAAAGCTCATTCCATTGACTTGTTCTAAAGTTAACGCTAATTAGGTGTGGTAATAAACAACTTCAATAACTTACTCTAATAAAAAAAGAACAATTGATTATTTACTGTTTTTCTAAGGCTAGTTTTATCGCATCCAAGAAACTAAACGGGATAAAGATATCCTCATTGATCTTTATATGGCTTTGTCCTTAACTTTGGTGTATGTCTGATATAATTTTTTCTTCTTATTCTGATCGATAGTGAAAAAGGTATTGATCATCGAAAAAGAAATTAAGAGCCATATATTTATATGCAGCAACTTTTTTAGGATCTACATCTATAATTGTTTTATACGTCAACCCCAACATGTATCCAATTTTTTCAATTATAAAGTTTATAATAATTCCTTTTCTTACAAAAAAAAATAGAAGAAAAAAAAACATAAAAGGGCAGGGATCCCTCGTAAGGGACAAAATGTTCAATTGGTTAAAGTTTGTGCCTTAGGTTAATATGCAGGGCTTCCTAAGTGGTCATATGCCAGTATAAACAATCAGGCGTTTTGTCATATTTTTAGAGATAAAAGACCGATGATGGAATCAGGATTTTGAATTGAAGGGGTTAAAAAAGATATTCCTTTACATATACCTGTATGTACGAAACGAAAAACTGTTCCAAAATACCATTGGATAAATGTAAAAGAAAAAACAAAATGATATTAACAAGGACGAAGCCACAACTTTAGCTTATGGGGGAACAAATTCATGTATTGAAAAAATTAACATCTAACTTTGGTTAGGTGTCGAAGGCCGTCTAAATAATATTACCTTCGTTTCAGGAAAAAAGTTATTATCACTTTTTCATTTTAGCCTAAAATAGGTTAAAATAAAAATGCGATAGTAACTCTTTTCCTGAAACAGAGGGTGTAATATTTATGGTGTTTCTGAGTTTTAACTATCTTTTGGGTTGAAAAGATATTTTGTCGAAAAGCTACTTAGTTCTTTCTTAAATCATAAAATGATTTATTATGTATCGTAAGTTACAATATTTTTCATTTTCGTTTTCATAAATTATCAAACTAGTAATATAATTATCTACCAAAAAGAATCGGATTAATAGATAATTATCTACAAAACACCATCAACTGATTCAAGTTCAACTTACTTTCTTATTTAGAGTTGGACATTAGATATATTACCTCCGTTTCTGGAAAAGTGTTACTATCACTTTTTCATTTTAACCTAAAAATAGGTCAAATTAAAAAAATAATAGTAACTCTTTTTCAAAAACGGAGGGAGTAATAGTAATGGAGGGAGATTTATGGAAAATAAATCTATTATTTTTTTTTTATTATTATTTTATTAATGTTATTTTTAGTAGAAAAATAATTAATTTTTGGATTTATTATTTAGGGTAATTTTAGAAGAGTCTACAAGTTTATTTTAAGAGTTTTAATAAGTTAGGAAAGTTGACTAAAGGTAGTAGATACCTTGGGAAACAAGTTTATAGGTTTTTGATAAGTTTAGGGTTTGTTTAGTAGGAGTTATCTAAATAAGGAGCTCCAAAAACGAAAATTAGGGTTTGAGTCGGTTTAGGGGTTTTTTCATCCTTCTTAGCTAGCAAGTTACGGTTTTTCCCCAAGTCTATAAAAGAGTCCTCCATGTATTATTTTAAACAGTTGAATTTGATTAATAAGAATTATTTTCTTAAACTTGTTCAAGTTTAATCGATTATTGTTTACAGTCGGGAAACCAAAGTCTAAATAATTATCATTGTTCATAGTCGATATTCCTAGGAATATTTGAAGTCTGAACAAAACCTCTTTTTTCTTTCTTTTCTTTATTATCCGCTGCATAAGTTGGTATCAGTTGGTATCAGATCCAAGTTTGATTCTAGGGTTATTTGATGTTATTAAGACGAGTAGTCAGGGTTAATGAATTGTCACCAAGACGAGATCCGAGAAGATGTGAAGATATGATCAAATCAAAGAAGAAGATTCTGGATGTGATAGAATATTATTTGAAGAAGTCACTAAAATCTCAATCTAAACCATGCTCGCTTATAGAAAAAAATAATATTACAGATAACGACGTTGAAGACTTGTTTTGTCGTCATGACAATGATGCACAAAATCAAGTTATTGTTGAGAGAATATACAACTCCGATCTTTGATAAATATCCCAATGATGAGGAGGATATGAAATTTTCTTTTCAAAAAGGCGAAGAACATCCTGTTTCTGACAAAGAAAAACAGTCCCAAGAAGTTTCACATGAATTAATGGAGTTTCATGGTGAGTCATCTAATCCTGATAAACTTATTGATTTAGAAATTCCTGATATTGATGAGTTATGTTTGCCCGAGAGTAAGCTAGTTGTTGATTATTGTGATACACAAATTGTCTCTCATATCAACCATAACAAGAGGGAATTTGTTGAATCAACTTATGAAGATCCGTTTTGGGCTTCCATCATACCTCATGCTTCTGTGCGGTGTCTAAATTATTTTTTTACAACATCAATTCTTGTGTATGAAGATTGTCATCAACGAGTTACACATGCAGAACATGGTACCGGCAAGGTTCGAGGACGAATCTTCTCCAACACCGGTAGAATGATGGAGGGAGATTTATGGAAAATAAATCTATTATTTTATTATTATTGTTCATATTTTATTAATGTTATTTTTAGTAGAAAAATAATTAATTTTCGGATTTATTATTTAGGGTAATTTTAGAAGAGTCTAGAAGTTTATTTTAAGAGTTTTAATAAGTTAGGAAAGTTGCATGAAGGTAGTAGATACCTTGGGAAACAAGTTTATAGGTTTTTGATAAGTTTAGGGTTTGTTTAGTAGGAGTTATCTAAATAAGGAATATAAGTAGTGGTTTGTCCTTTCCTAACACCGAGGCCTTTTCAACACAATTGGCTCCAGAATTGGCAAAAAGCTCTACAGTTAAGCGTGCTCGGACGGGAGTAATCCAGGGATGGATGACCTCCTGGGAAGCTGTTATTGGATAACCGCAGCGGTGCCCGTTGAAAACCCCATATTACCGGATAACCGCAGTGGCTAAGTGGGGACAATATTGATGGAGGGTCGGGTCATTACAATAAGTCCCTAAAACATCTATTTTTTTGTCGTCCTTATGTATATGTTGTATGATAAATATGGAAAACACGATGTGTAAAATTGTTTAAAGAGTTAACCCTAACCCAAGAAAGACATTATCAGCATCTCAAATGGAGTGTAAGCTTCATAAAAAGTAGATTTGGGAGCATAAATATGTCATCAGACAGGATACTAATTTAGCCAACACTATAAAGACTTGGACTTTTCCACCTTTAAGATCTTGAAAAATTAATTATGTAATTACCCTTTTTTTTTCCAACTCAAATAGATGTATCATAACTCTTATTTTAAACCTGATTTAATTGGGGGCTTGTAAAATTAATAGGGGGCTTTAGGAAAAGACAAATAGAGTTATCCAAAAATAATTTCTAGAACACCTTAGCAATATTTTTTATAAATGGCTAAACTACCCCCATTTGATTAGCCCTAATACATAATTAATTTAGTTAATTAATTAGACGAGATTAGTTTTATAGATTACAGTTAGGATTAGAATTAGCCCACTAAATGATTATATATGACACTCCATAAATAAAATAGATCAGAGCACTAGTTAGAATTGAGAAGATCCACTACACCATTTTTGCATATTAGCAACATACATTTGCAACAACTTATCAGCTGTTGCTAATTAGCAACTAAATTATTAACGACTATGAGCCATTACGAAATTTGCAATGGCAACCTAGCTGTTACAATTCGCAACGGTAGACTTAACCTCCTGCGCGACCTGCTCGTGTGCAAGGTAACACCATCTGTTTTGGTTTGACTGGTCAAGAACACTTTGACTATGTTTTCGCCCAAATATTTGTTTTGAGAACATATGGAAAGATAATTTCACCCCAATTATCACAAAAGCAGGATTTTTTCCCTCTCTAATATCTGTACGATTTCTTCTTAACCATATACCTTATTTCCCTTATCTTTATCATTCTTTTAGATATAGATCTAAAAATCGCCCGAAGAAACTAATCAATACTGCCATCAATACTCACCAACTGAAGCTGCGTGTAAGTAGAGGTCATTTAATTCTAGACATGGTATTTAATTTGTTAGATTGAGATTTAGGTCAGGTATCATCTTTGTAGTTCTAATGGATTTGACTTATTTCATTTTTTCAGTTGGAAGCGCAGATCTTCATCACTCTGCTAGCTCTGGGATATTTAGGTATAATTTTTTTTTTCTTCTTTCACTGATTTTCTCTATCTAATGGTTTTGATTTCAGAAATCTTAGGTTTTATTTAGGGTCAGTTGATTTGTTGTGACATCTGGTTGTTTATTAGGTTTGGTTTGTTCTGAGATTTGGGTGTTTGATGATTGTTTGTTTTATAGATGGTGTTGATTTGATTTTATAAGTTTCCTCACTTCATTCTCTGTGAGATATTTTTAATTTTAATTTTACTTTTATACTTGTATGAATTTAAGTGTACTTCAAATACAAATATCCTACAATATGCTAGCAATATTCTGAAGCTTTAATAAATTTTATTAAAACTTAAACTTCAGTTCCCTGTTTTGTGTAACAAAAGAATAAAAATTAGAAAAAATGTTGGAACTTAAACTTCAGTTCTGTATATGAATAACAACACATGAAGAATAAGTATTTGATAGTTAACTGTGATAGGTATTCGACGTGGCTTCCTAACATATATGTCTTCTTTAGGAATCACCAGCGTAGGATAATGAACTATGATAAGGGATTGATGAGTTGTGCCTGTAAATATTCTCGATACATACAAGGTGTAGGGTCATTCATAGATTTTGTGAATAAATATGGTGGTGGGAATACTGTATTTTCATGCCCTTGTAGACTCTGCAAGAATGGTAAAGGATTGCAGTCACTTGGTGAAATTTCAGTTCATTTGCTAAGAAATGGTATTAATTTGACGTATACTATATGGCGTTTTCATGGGGAATCTTAGTAGTAATGAGAGTGCATGAGATATGGTTGAAAATATAGGAGGAGATGTAGTTGATGATGTAGGAGTTATAACTGATAATTTAGGAGATGTAGCTGAAAATGTAAGAAATGTAGCTGATGATGTAGGAGTTGTAGCTGATAATGTAGGAGATGCAGCTGACAATATTAATCCTATTGTCGAACCTGCTATAGGTCTAGATGAGAATGACATTAAGACCCAATATGGAATTTCATACAATGGTGTCACTGTTATATTAGAACCGATGAAGGAGTTGCTTCCGGAAGAAAACACACAACCATCTAAGTACCCTGAAGTAAAGAAGATTATCCAAGAATTAAGGATGGACTATATAACCTATGATGATTGCATAAATGATTGCATTTTATATTGGAAGGATAAAAGTGCATCGGTTAGGTGTTATGTTTGTCAAGAATCTAGATATAAGTCAGTTTTCAATGAGGAGAGGCAACTTAACAAGGTTTCTCAAAAGACGCTAAAGAGTTTTCCATTGATTCCAAGGCAGAAGAGGTTGTACAGTGTGGCATGGATAGTAAAGGAAATGATTTGGAATTCTATCACTCATTTATGTATTGATGTTATGTGTCATCCAGTGGATTCTTCGTCTTGGCGATGTGCGGATAACTTTGATCCGGAGTTTTCTAAGGAACCACGGAATGTTATCCTTGGGATATCAACGGACGGGTTCAACCCGATTGGATGCTTCGGGGCAAGTCACAGTTATTGGCCGATAATTGTACAAACTTGCAATCTGCCTGTGTGTGGAGCGGGAGTTCTCTATGTTGGTATTGTTCATATCAGGCCCTAGAGAACTAGGTAAAGACATTGATGTCTATTTAGAAACTCTAATAGAAGAGTTAGTATTGTTATGGAATGAAGGAGTAGTGACATATGACAGCTTTAAGAAATTTGAATTTGTTACGAGAGCAAGGTTATTATGGGATATTCATGATTATCCGTCATTAGGTAATTTATTTGGATGTGCAACCCACGGGTATTTTGCTTGTCATAATTGTGGAGAAAGAAATCGTTCTGACTATCTACCATTTAATAAGAAAATATGTTATATGAGACACCGCAGATGGCTATCAGTGAAACAAAAGTACCAAGATGATAAAACAAAATTTGATGTAGTGGTATAGCATGGTATAGCTTCATGGCTGCTGACTGGATTACAGGTTCAAGAGATGCTAACGAATATGAAAATTAAACCATGGAAAGGAAAACAACCGGCATAAACAAGTAAGAAATATAAACAAATATGTGTAGAGGACAATGAAGTGAATGAGGGATTTGATGCAGAAGAAGAGGTTCAGGATCACTCTTTGTTTTCATGAAGGTATATTCTATATGATTTGCCAGATTAGGGTTCAAATGCAATCCGACGTATTACAGACGTTATGCATACAGAGAAGAACATTATTGAGCATCTTATTAACACTATAATAGGAAACAACAAGTCGAAAGATAATCCTAGTGCACGTAAAGATTTGGAAGCCACGAGGATTAAAAGGAAATTATGGTTGAAACAGGATAATGTGACTGGAAAAACAACAATGCCTGATAGTGCTTTCGCCGTGACAAGAAAGGAGAAAATTGCTTTTTGTATAATTCTGAAGAGCTTAAGGGTGCCGAGTAGTTTCTCTTCTAATCTTCGCAGCTGTATCAGTATTAATCTTCCGGAGCTAAAGAACTTGAAGTCTCACGATTACCACGTCTTCATGTAGTATTTGATGCCATTGTTGGTTCATACAACTACTTCAATGCCTAAAGATCTGAAAGTTGCTTTTCTTCGATTAGTATATTCTTCAGGATTCTGTGCGCAAAGGTTATCAACAGATGACATCTTTTAAAAGCTAAAACTAGTCTGGTGGAAACACTTTGTGTGCTAGAAAAATATATTCATCCTTCATTCTTTGTTATAAGTATCCGCCTGATGGTGCATTTGGCCGATGAAGCTTTAATTTGCGGCCCAATCAGATTTAGATGGATGTATCCATTTGAAAAGGTAAAATCTACACCTGACTTTATTTTTCAATGAATAAACAAAGAATTGTACTGAGTTTTTAACTCTTTCTTACTGATCTTTGTAGGCTAGTGAAGGGTTTCAAAATAATGGTGCGCAACAAAAGGTACATTGAGGGGTGCATTGCCATAGGGTACACCACGTAAGAAGCTAGCTTATATTGCATGGAGGAAATGTCAAATAATGATGAAGGTACTCACAAACATACTCGAGCAGTATTTTTAGATGATGATGATGAGTTTGCTGATGAGATTCCGTTAAGTAGAGCCAAGGATATTACATTAACTATGGTACTGTTTGAACAAGCTTGAACTGGATCATATCTAAGTATGTTAGAATAAATGACTGGAAAAGGTAGAAATTTTTAGTTTCAGGGAGTTAACTATTGTTTGATTATTAGGTTTATCGATCTGAACATTCTTATATTGTTGTTTGATTGTAAGAAGTATGATACGTATGTTAGGATCCAAAAGTATCATGGTCAGAAAAATTGTTCGTCCCAGCCTCCCTCAAAAGAGTTTTTTATTATGGTTACGCGACGAGGTAATGTAAAAAATTGAATTGCTTTATAGTAAAACATGCTGATGGTTTTGGTTTTGAACTGACTCGCACATGTTCATCTACAGTTGTTAGAAGCCAACGATGTTGATTCAACACTTTAGCGACTAGTGCAGGGACCTCTCTACAAGGCACAATTGTATAATAAATACCAAGTTAATGGATATTTTTTTTTCCCACAAGATTACGATGACCGAATGCTATGCCAAAACAGTGGTGTGTCGATGACAGCAATTACGAGACATAGAGGGACGTCCACAGACATAAATTACATCGAAGCAGAAGTAGACTATTATGAAGTCATTAAGCAGACTATCAAGTTAAACTACATGGAATTTAAAGAAAGTATTCTATTGTGATTGGGTCAGAGTTGAAGATAATATTAATGAGTGCACGGTTGATCCAAACTCATACTTGATAAAGGTTAACTTGTCTAAGATGAAAAGTATTGATAGAGTGCAGGATGAACCCTTTATCCTTGCATCTGAAGAAACCCAAGTATTCTAATCAAAGGGTCTTTCTGTTGAGGGATGGTCCGTGGTCTTACATACTCCGCAGGGATTAACTTCCTCAGTAGATGATATTAAAGTTCCCACTATTTATCAGTCTGTGCTTGTTAAGAATGATATTTTAGAAAAACTTATACGTGTCGATTCAGTAGTTTAAAATGATATGACTACCACCATGTTTATTCTGTAGTTTTATCATTGACACAATCTGAATATATTTTTCTTATTTAAGAAGTTCCATTGTTATGTGTATGTTCCTTATGACATGGTTGTTATAGGTTTTATGATGATCACATTATGATGTTGTTAGTTTGCAGGTTATTATGGCATCAGAAGTGGAGGTAAATGAAAATGGACTTCCTATTTCCGCCAATGCAACAAAATTTGACCACCAAAAGGGCACATTGGTTAGTACCCATGTTCCTGTTTCATACAAAACCTGGAAGCATGTGCCTCAGAAGTACAAAGAAGATGTTTGGAATGAGCTGAAGGTACAATATTTATCCTAACTCTGATTTCTGTTTACAACATTGTTAACTATGTTTTGAGGGAGTTACAGATGTATTAATCCATTAGATTTGTTTTACCAGAGAGCATTTGATTTACCCGAGACTTCAAAGAAAACTCTGATAAAGTCGATGGTTGATCCATGGAGGAGGTTTAAGCATGAGCTACTAGTAGAATATTATGATTTATATACTACACGCGAAGAAAGGATTAGAAATACTCCTGCAAATGTAAAAGAAGAAGACTGGGAAACATTTTGTGTGCATGAAAACAATGAAAAATCAGCTCAAAGTTGAGTTGATCATAAGAGGAAAAGATAACTATATGACTATTCTTATACCTCTTGTGGCAAACCTCATAGCTTGGTGAAAGCTGAACTGGTATGTATAGTTTAGTTCAATAATGCTTCATTTAACTCTTATTGACAATGTTAATATTCAACGACTCATTATATTTGTGCATTAGGAGAGCGAGAATCCTGGAGTAGAAGTCAGTTCCTCCGATATGTGGGTAAAAGCTCATACACAAGAGGGTGGGGGAATTTTACCTAGTGCACAACCATACTTTGTCAATCATTTTTTTTATCCATTTGTAACATGTCTTCTTAAATTATACATATACTAGTTATCGTGATTTATAACTTACAGCATGTTATGCTCGACACTACAGACTGAGCTTCAGAAGAAGCAACAAGAGATCAAAGAGTTGCAGGATGCTTCACCTCCTCACACAAGTTCACCTGCTAACTTAAATTCACCTGGTGATAATATATCTCCAGCTCGATCGGCAACAAGTTCTGGTGTGCAGCAGTGTTCATTGCTTAACATGGAGGGTGAATTCATCGCAACTGGTAAACTTTGTACTGATGCTTTAGGAAAAATGGCTCACGGCTCGCTTGTACCTTCTACTCTTGCAAAGGTGTTTCTAGATCACATTCTCATTCCAACTAAATTGACCGTAAAAGCTAACAAACTTGCGACGATCTTTCAAGATGTTGGAATTGGAGGATTTGTCGTTCATCCAAAAATGTGCATCAAATATGATTAGAAAGGTGGATCTATTTTTTTTGGAGATACGCTATGCTTCATGGATATCTCATCCATCATCTATAGCAAATACAAACGACTAAAATAAATGGATTTTTATCTTCTTTTTTTTTTATCTTTTTTTTATCTTTTTTTTTGTTTCCACTTTTGTACTTATGCTGAATACGCTGACATGTAAACCCTTATGAAGATGTGCATAAGGAACACAATGGATGAACTTGTGCTTAAAAGAGACTCTTATGCAGTTGTGTATAAGTATTTTACTCTACCTGAAAACAACTTTAATATATATGAATCTATTTTACTTTTAAATCCCCTTGTTTCTATTTCTATTATTATAAGTATGTCTGGTTTCTGTTCTGTTATATGTGATTGGGTGGTGACTCCAGTTAAGGCTAATTGAAACACAAGTAGCTATCTGAGGGAATATCAATCCCTGGTAAGTACTTCATCTGTTTATGCTTATCTTTTCAAGTTTACGTGGATGAATATCAACCTTAAGTAGACTTTCTTTCCAGGTATTATGCTTAATGACCATTATTACTGGGTGAGAAGTGTTTTATTATTATTGGTTGTTGTTTAGTAATTTTTATTATTCTCTCAACTATTCTCATCCAAAACCACATTCAATTCCTCAGTCACACTAGAATTCAGGTGGATACACAGGGGTTGAATCACGTCGACTATATTTCCGTCTTCATAATCTCAGTAAGTTATGAATTCCCCATTTGGTACTTATGTTTCTGTTGTAGCCTCTCTCTCTGTCTCTGTACCTTGTGTTTGTCCTTGTTGTTGAAGATTACTAGGAGTCTTTCTATTCGTTCCTCCGATCACATAGTCTCTGAAAATTGAGATATGAACTGCTCTCATAATTATATCTCTGCAGAGTATAATGATTTTTAAACTGGTGAACTTATATCTTTGTTTTTTTTATGCTATAACAGAGTCCTTACAATGCGACAAATATGAAACTCACACTCCCTGATCACAGGTATGTGTTTGAACTGAATTTTTTTTTTGTTATCTTTGGAATTATCATTCTATAGAAACTTAACACCTTAGGAAATGTTTCCATGCTTGCCTAGGAATGCTTTCCAAAGTTCTATTTGTGGTTTGTTCAAATTGAACTTAAGACTGAACTTAAAACTGAATTTCACAAATATGTTTATATGATTTCCTAAGTTTTTCCTGTACTTTGTTCAATGCCCACTTAAAGTCTCTCTATAGCTTATGTTTCTGTGTTTTGGCCTGAAATTGGCATGAAATTGGCATGAATCTGGGTATTTGTCTTGAAATTGAATGGTAGACTTCTTTGTTCAATACCTAGATATTTTCTTAAGTTATGTATATGTGTTTTATGTGTTTTGGCCTGAAATGGGATTGCTATGTATATGTTTTGGCCTGAAATTATTACAGGGAACAAGTTTGACTTGGTCAATTGAAAATTGACTTGATTTTTTTTTGTTGTAAAATTTTTACAACGGCTTGTAACTGTTGCTAAATTTTGAACCAGAACAAGAATAGATGGTTCGGTTTAAGATACCCGGTTCCTAATAAAAGTAGTTCCAAATATAACAACGGCTGACTGCAGTTACAAATTTTGAAATTCGTAAATATAATAAGCCATTGCTACCAAAATTCAGAAACAGTTCCGAACCGTTGCGACTTTTTTTCACAATGGCTGAAACTATAGCGAATGTGGGAAAAAACACACTTTTCTCGTTAAAAAACCGTTGTGAAAAAAATTCATAACGACTGGAGAGCCGTAGCAAAAAAACTACAACACCATGTTTCGCAACGGTTGGCTGCCATGCAACTCCTATTTGTAACAAGACAGAGTAAACCCTAACAATGGTGTAGAGGGGACAATATTAGAGAATTGCAATATCAAAAGCACATAATAGAGGGTTTCATTAGACAACAATATATAATAGTCGATTAGCGGTATGCATAAGTGATACTTTTTCATTTGTATATACTATTTTTTTCGAACAAATCCTTAATAATAATTGTGTATAAAGTTGGTTGGGGCCCTAATGAATCACAATTCAAAAAAAATTATTTTGCAATTGCACTTATTTTTGTTCTTCTATGCAATTATATTTCTATTTTTTATTAACTTGTTACTTAATGAAGATTTTAATTTGAGTCTCGTGATGGATTTTTTATATATGTTAGCTGGTCCATCATTGCTTTATTTCTTCCGGGTAAAACTGATAATGATCATGAGGATAATTATTGGAACGCTAAATTAAAGAAAAAATATGATGCATACTGCAGCCAAACTATAGCTAATTTTTTAGCATTCCAAACATTCTTTTTGTTCTCAACTAAATGAGTCTCTAGAACATTTATTTTTTATTGTTCTTTAGTGTGCGGTTTGCCAAAAATCATATTCCATTTCCTCCTAACATATTTCCAAGATATGTTAAATAGTGGATGGTATAATGGAATAAGTGCCACGACCAATGGAATACAAACCGTGTATATGTTATATGACAAATATGGAAAACACGGTGTGTAAAATTGTTTAAGGAGTTAACCCTAACCCAAGAAAGATATTACCAACATCTCAAATGGAGTTGAAGCTTCATAAAAAGTAGATTCAGGAGCATATAATATATCCTCAAACATGATACTAATTCAGCCAACACTATAAAGACTTGGACTTTTCCACCTTTAAGATCTTGAAAAATTAATTATGTAATTACCCTTTTTTTTTCCAACTCAAATAGATGTATCATAACTCTTATTTTAAACCTGATTTAATTGGGAGTTTGTAGAATTAATAGGAAGTTTTAGGAAAAGAAAAAATGGAGTTATCTTAAAGTAATTCCTAGCCTTAGCCATATATTTTTTATAAATGGCTAAACTACCCTCGTTTGATTAGTCCTATACATGATTAATTTAGTTAATTAATTAGATGAGATTAATTATATGGATTATGGTTATGATTAAAGTTAGAGAATTTTTTTTATGAGTAGAGAAGAAGAGGGGCTTTTGGAGGGAAAAAATGAAAAATAAAATGAAGAACCCCTAACTCAAAATAGTCAAGTTAACTACGAATAGCTTACAAATGGCCGAATTTTTTGTTAAAATCGTCGAATCATTATGGGAAAGAAAAAACACAGTATAAGGGTCGTCATGGTTGTGAGGTTAGTACCATGACAATTCTTCAAAGGTCATCATGGTCGTAACATCCAACACTGCCGACCCTTACCCGTAACTTTACTAGGCTATGAAAAATCATCATGGTCAATCAAAATAGTCCATGACGACGCTAACAATACCATCTTCATTTTTTCATGGATGTTTTGGTGTGATAAGGTCGCATCGGTTCACACCATAAACCATGATGATTCCAATCTGCCATTATTTGGGTGAGTTGGAGTCGTCATGGTCGATACCAATAGACAACGACGACCCAATTAGACTATGAGGTCATAATGGTTTATCGAAGGGTCGTAATAAATTATATAATAAGGGTCGTCATGGTTTTAGGTAAAAATCGATGCAACACTAAATAGACTCTTCGTCTTCAGGAAAATACCCAGTAAGGATCGTTATGGTCGAAAATCAACAACCATGACGATTTTTCATAATTTTAACATGCATATGAAAAGTCGTCATGGTCTAAGATCTGGGACCATAACGATTACGATGATGAATTGATTTACAAAAAAGAGGAATAAGTGTCGTTAGGGAGAGGCGAAGAGGAGAGAATGAATGATTTTATGTTTTGATTTTAGGATAGAAAAAGGGTTGATGGGTTTAAAGGTATTAGGATTTTAGGTTTAGTTATTAGGGAAAGGATAAAATAGTATTTTCACCACCATTTACCGCCCCTATCACCCTTCAATTTATGGTATATAGATAAATTTAATATAACTTTCTATTAATTCCACGAGCCCCCAATCAAGATGAGATGCAAATCCAAAGTCTGGATGACACGGAGGCACATACCTTTGTTAAAAGTACTCAAATGGACACAATTGCTTGGCTACAACAACATCCAAATAGAAGGGAGATGTACTAGAACTATTATATCATTCAGAGGGGAACACAGTTACACAGTACTCTGAAATGGAAAGCGCTTTCAAGGGCAGTCGATATTAGGAACCTTATCATGAAATTACATGAACTCAACAAGTGCGTGTATTCGATAAATTGTTGTAAGAAGCTAACAAAGTAGCTGTTGCATTGTCTAACACAACCATTATAATGTCAACCTTCTATTATAATAGTTGTTCTTCTATTTTTTTTGTTTGATACTGTTACTATAGATAAGAAATTAGCGTTGGATATTACAGAAAGGGCTAATCCAATGTGTCTGACATTTGCTTAATCAACTAATATTTTCTTATCAAAAAAAAATTGAAGAAAAAATTAACAACACTCGTTACTACACCCAAACCCAATTATCTCAATACTAATAATACATCATTATTATCACCACCATCATTGATGGACAATCACATTCAAGTTAGTGATTTCCCATATTCACTAAGCATGTAAAGACATTTCTGAAAAACATTATTTGTCCAGTGAATACTTCCTAATACACCGTTGATAGCATTTATGATGTTTTTATTGTCTCATTCTAAATGTAGAACCGTAACAGGTTTTTCTCTATCCCGTCTCATTGCTTTTATTGCATCCAAAGCTTCGGCTTGTTCATCATCTGTGGCTTTTGAGAACCTTCCTTTTGCTTCTTGGAAGTACTTGCACCACATCCAATTATTAGACCAATTCCTACTGGAATGTAATGCTTAGTGAAAAAACATCAAAATTAACTTTTATTGCTTGGGCAACTGGTGGACTCCAAGTAAGAGCCTACACACTGACTGCACTGTTGGACCAATCAACAATTGCATTTTCACAAACAGAGATAACCTTCTTTAAAGAAATATAGAACTGTTTGTAGTAGTAAAATATCTGCCTGCCATGTGGAACGATCCTAAGGCGTTAGTAATATAAAAAAATAATACCAAAAGGCACAGAAAAGAAGCTGGAAAGTTACTACTCATATTCCGAGAAGTTCAACCGCTGGCTCCAGATCAGGACGCGTGGAAAGCACCATGGCTCCATCTACAAACGAGTTTAAATTAGAGAACAAGAGCAATAAATGCTACATAGAGGCGTGTTTGACTGGACTTTTTCAGACTCGGACAGAGGGAGACGACAAGACAACACAAGATACTTCGAAGATCATACGAATAGAAGACACACGAAGGTAGAAAGAGACACGAATCAATATGATGACTAAGGCGAGGTCGAGATATACATGCGCAAGATCAAAGCATACGAGCACGAATGTTCATTCATGCGAGTAAAAGAAGAAAGACAAGATCGCCACGTAGGATAAAATATCAAATAGGATGTATTATACTAGCATAATAACGTTGTGTATAAACATTTCTGTCTATAAATACCAAAGTAATCTCTGTAAAGGGATAAGAGGCTGAAAGGTACATTAGGTCACCTCATAGAATATGAGTCAAGTTTGTAATAACCATCTTTCATCATTAATAAAGTTCATCAAGTTTTATACAATCTTAGGTAAGCAATAAAAGGAAATCTCTCTTATTATAAATACTTGTTATGATCCAATATGTGTGTTTCCATTCAAAAGTTTAGATCAAAGTTATGTATTCATCTGATTCTGTAGCTAGAAAAATGGCTATTACAATTTGGCGCTAGAAACAGGAAGGTGATTATAAATCTGTCAGTTACACCTTTTGGTTAATAGTCAATAACTCTTATTCTCTTCATCACTTTTAAAACTCTTTCTCATTACTTTCTAACTAAGAAGAAACCTAAGGATATGCCTAGAAGTTATCTCATCCTTAATATAAGACCGAAAGAGTAGCAACATGTTGATAATATGGTTGCAGACTCGATAAAGGCTTATAAGGGTTAGAAGCGAAAATTCAAACATAGAAAGAATGGTACTTTATTTTTAGATATATGAATCCAGAAGACCTAAGTTTTTCTTGAACCTTCAAGGTAAAACTTAGATCAAGACTCACCTTACTATAGAACCTGATTTACTTGTGACAGATGTGTCTTTGGTAAAACCCTAAAAGAAAAGGAGGAGGTAAGTACAAAACCCAACCTCAGCAAGAGGGACCACTGAAAATGTGACGTAGATTTCGGCTAAAAGTTTTCTTGTTTTCAAAGAAAGATCTATTTTGAGAATGATTTATGACAAAAATGATGTTGTATTTATGGTTTAAAAGGTTTTTTTTGTCTTATCCATAACTAACTCCTTAGAGAGGGGGTAAAATGCTCAGTCATAGGAGAAAAAACGAACCAGAGTCTGACATATCAGAAAAGGAAGGTTTGAAGCAGACTTCGTTATTTTTGTCGGATTTTGAAAAATGTGTAAAAATAGGGATTAACTCGGGCACAAAGCAGTAAAATTGTCTTTTATTTCTCAATCTTAGGTAAAAGTTGAATGAGGGAAACAAAGAAGAAAAGATAAGGACCTAAAAACGAAAGCGAAAAAGTAGTGAAAGTGAACCAGGAGGGGCTGCAACTGAAGAAATACCCGAGATGGACTCACGAGTTCAGACATAGAATCCGAAGAATAAATACCATTGGAGGAGACGCCAAAGATCGCAAAAGCAGTAAAAGTAGATGAGATCGAAGCCAAAGACGGAAATGTAGCAGGAATTCCGCCAACAAGCATAAATGATAAAGTTGCCAACACAGAAGAAACCACCACGATAGAAGAAGCGACAAAACTCCAAAAGCAACAAGAAAAGAAAATCTGTGAACTAGAAGCAAAGAACCAAAGCTTAGAGCAGGAAAATCGATAGATTCGAGCAAAGAAGAATAATATCTTTATAGATGAAATTACGAAAGAATTACGAGGCCTAGAGCCAAAGCATGCCCGAGGAAAGAAGTACAAGCACAGAGAATGTTATGAAGAACCTTTCGAAAAGAAAGAACAAGAGCAAAAGATGATAGGCAAAATAGAAGTGAGGTACAATGAAAGGTGAGGTTTGAAGAAAGGAAACCGCCTCACTGAAGTCATGACAGAAGTGGAACGAACCCCATTCACGAAAGAGCTAATGCAAACCTAGTTTCCAGCAAAATGTTTGATACCAACGTTCACATCTGTCTTCTACGGAACTACCAATGCAGTCCAGTATATTTGCGCGTACAGGAGGTCACTGCTACCATGAAGCGACTACAATGTAGTCCTATGTAAGCTTTTTCCATCTAGCTTGAAGGAGGAAGCCGTTGCATGTTTCGACGCATTACCAAAGCGATATATCTTCAGCTTTGAAGAACTATCTGAAACCTTTTTGGAAGCATACATGCACAACAGTTCGTTCAGACCAAGGGTCGACCGAATCTATGTACTTCGACCAGAAGATGACGAAAGCCTCCGAAGTCTAGTAAATAAATGGAGAAAACTATGTGACGAGGTTGGAGAAGTCTCAGAAGAAAATCAAATCCAAGGTTTCCTAGGCAGCCTTAGGAAGAGCGATCCAATCTTTTTCAAGTTGTTCAATAATGTCCCAACAAAGCTAAGAGATCTGTGAAAAATCCAGGAACATTACATCGCATTGGAGGAGATCTAGGCATCAGCAACGAAAACCATGTCAAAAGCAAACAATCTTCGAGCAAACCTTGTGGAACCAGCCCCAACAATTCCAACTGCTCCAGCAAACCAAATAAGCAAGCCACAAGCACAAAGCACCTACACACAATGAAGAGGATATCAACCCCATCACTGATTCCAAGAAAGAGAAAGAGGACGTAACAATACGTGGAAAAGACAATGGTTTGAGGACAAAACATACACCGCTCTTAATGCCTCCCCCGAAGAGATCCTGGTCGAAATAGAAAAAAAAGAGTGATGTAATCTACCCTTAACCGAGGAACTGTACCTGCGAAACCTGGTCAATATCGTAGATGGTGCGAATTTCACAGAAATACAGGATATGCCACGAACAATTGTCGTAATTTGAAGAACGAAATCCAGCGCTTAATAGACGAAGGAAATATGCAACAATTTGTCAGCAAACCAAATCAAGACAGTCAAGTACACCATGTCACCATTGGAGAAAGAGTCCCATATCTCGGGTGTAACACCATCACACACTCCGAAACAATAAAACCAAATTTGAAAGCACAATCATGACAAGGATCCACAAGCGAAATCACCAAGGTGAAGAATTTTCAGTATTTCTACAGATGGACCAATGGAGCCATGGATGGTGCATCCCGTCTACTTCTCATCCAAAGATGTGCCCTTAAACGGGAAAAGCCACAATGATCCATTGGTAGTCACGGTGAAGGTCGAAAGCATCGCCATGCTAAAAATCCTAGTAGACGGAGGAAGTTTAGTCGAAATCCTCTTCTACGATACATTCAAGCAGATGGGACTCGCCGATGAAGATTTGATACCATCAACCTATACGGTCCATGGATTTAACGGGGAAACATCAAAACCAAAGGGAGAAATCACTTTAAAGATCGACTTAGGGATGATAAAAACTATCACCACTTTCTTTGTTGTAAATGTCAAGTCATCATACCATGCCATCATTGGACGATCATGGGTGGAAAGTATCAAAGGAGTTGCTCCGATATATCATTATCGAATACGATTCCTAACGCTTGGAGGAATAACTAAAGTCCTCGGAGATACCGAAGAAGCAATATATTATAACCAAATGAGCACCCAGATGCACGAAGGGGTGGAAGAAGAGAAACGATCATTACGAAGGAAGATAAGAGATGGGCGCAAGCAAGCTGAAATCGATGTAGCAATCACCATGTCTTTAGAAGAATAAGCCAACAAGAGGGATGATCCATGCATCAACCAAGAACAAAACCTCCAACTACCATAACAATTACATCATGTGACTCCTTTGGGAGCGCAAAAGCATTCGCTTCATTCTCCAACTGTTGACTTTGGAACTCGCCCTGCGCTTGCTTGCAGACCAACCTTCACAGCAGTAAAACCAGCGAAGGAAATCAACATTGACACTCCTGAAAAGTCCAAAATCGTAAAAATAGGTTCCTTGATGTCGAGCAAAGAATAAGTTGAGCTAGTTGAGATGTTAAAGGAATTCATCGATGTGTTCGCATGGACTATGGAAGATATGCTAGGTATTGACCTCGAGATATGTTGTTATCATCTGAAAATCGACCCAAAGTCCAAACCACATAGACAAAGGATATGAAAGGTGGCGCCCATGTACCACGAAGCTGTGGAGAATGAGCTTAAGAAGATGATGGCATCAAGAATAATTCGAGAGGAGAAGTATCCCCAAGAGTACCTAAGAAGACATGAGGAGTTTGAATATGCATAGACTTCACCAACTTAAACAAGGCCTGCCCAAAAGAAAGCTTCCCTCTACCAAGCATTGACCAACTCGTGGACGCAACGACCGAATATGAAAAGCTCTCTCTCATGGATGGGCATTCAGGCTATAATCAAATCTCGTTAGTCGAAGAAGATCAAGAGCTTACGTTCTTCTTTACCCCACGGGGTATGTATTGTTATACAAAAATGCCATTCGCATTAAAAAATAGAGGGGAAACATACCAATGACTCGTAGAGAAAATGTTCGATCAGTGGGTGCATAAGACAATCGAGGTTTATGTCGACGACATGCTAGTAAAAAGCAAGAAGTCTGAGAATCATGTCTCCATCTCATGGATATCTTCACTTAGATGTGAAAATACAAAATGAAGATCAACCCAGCAAAGTGCTTATTTGGTGTCACTTCAGGTAAATTCTTAGGTTATGTTATGACCAAGGAGGGCATCAAAGCAGATCCATACAAAGTCAAAGTGATACAAGAAACACCATCTCCAGCCACGGTCAAAGATGTGCAAAAACTAAATGGAAGACTAGCAACACTTGGGAGATTCATCTCTAGATCTTCAGATAAATACAAGCCATTTTTCAATACCTTAATAAAAGGTGATACTTTCAAGTAGAGCGAGGAATGTGAGGACGTTTTCCAAAATATAAAGACATATCTAGCCACACTCCTGAAGTTGCAAAGGCCCGACCCCGGTGAAATCCTGCATCTGTATCTGGCTGCAACATCGTATTCTATCAGTGTTTTTCTAGTTTGAGATGAGTCCAAAGTCGAAGAACCACTCTACTTCATCAGTAAAACCTTCACATCTTCCGAAAGAAATTACACGAAGATTGAGCAAGTGATCCTAGCACTGCTAGTTGTTACTCAGATTCTGAGAACCTACTTTCAGGCGCATATTATCAAAGTCTTGACCAAGTCACCCATAAAAACAGTTCTCAAAAGTGCGTAGAAGACTGTGAGAATAGACAAATGGAGTGCACAAATAAAACAGTTTGGAATAGAGTATGAAATCATCACAACCACCAAAGCCCAAGATCTGGCTGATTTCCTCGTCGACTTCCCCCTCTCCGAAGAAGAAGAGATCGAGAAGATACCTAGCATGAGAGAAGACGACGAGAATCAGTCCGACTTACTCGAATCATGCAACCCGAAGCGATGGAAAGTATCTTTTGATGGATCCACGAACAGAGAAGGAGATGGACTCGAAATAGTATTTACATCGTCAGAAGGAAAAAGAGTCGTACAAACCTTTAGGTTGGAATTTCCTGCCACGAACATTGTACCATAATACGAAGTTGTCATTCATGCTCTCAAGTTAATCAAAGAAATGGGCATCGAAGAGCTCAGACTCACCAGTGATTCTCAGCTTGTCATTAGATAAATTGATGGAAGATATCAAACCTTTGATCAATGCTTACAAGGATATCTTAAGCTGGTCTAAACATATACATCGACGATCGGGAACATCAAGTTCAGGCACATTGGAAGAAAAGACAACAAACATGCATATGCTTTGGCATACATCTCCTCCATGACAAATGATCCAAAAGTCATGGAAGTACGAATTAGAAGAATCTTGTTGCCATCCATACCGACACAGGATACCATTGAGGTGATGATGACCAATCAAATAAGTGAACCTACAGAAGACTGGAGAATGGTGTGATTTGGAACTACCCAATATAATAACCGCAATCGCACGGCGTCTAACTAGTAGACAACGGCAAGTACAGGTCGAACCCACAGAGAGCGGGGAAATACTGCAATTAATATCTTTAATAACCTAATGATAGACACATTTTAGTGTCTAATTTGCACCTTAATTTCTAGTGAGTTAGTATTCGATTTTGTGTCTATTACGTGTTTTATTGCTTTTGTAGGTACATTAGAAGAATAAAGATTTGTGGAAAAATTGGCTCAAAAAGTGTTCAAGGCACCCGGGAAAATGGATCAAAGCACCCACACTTTGGATTGGGGCACCCCTGGATCGGGTCAACCCAGCGGGTCAACCCAGCGGGTCAACCCAGCGAGCTGGATCGGGCCGAGTCACCGGGTCAACTCATCGGACTCGACTGTTTTTACTGGCAACACAAAAGCAACGTGAAATTTGGTTTCTTTTGCTTCCAGATTGTTCCAAATGTTAGTAGATAACCCACACAAGTTAGAACAATCGAGAAACAGCAAAAAGATCCCGTGAAATCAGTTGAAAAATCATGAACATGGCCGGAATTTGGTTTCGGTTAGGATTGGGATTTGTGGGCTGTTCTAGAGAGTTCTATTAGGTTTAGAACTCTCTCTAGGGTTTCTACTATCTATAAATACCAAGAGAAGCCAAGAGAATCGAGTACAAAAGCTTAGAGAAGATTTTAGAGAATTCCGGTCAATATTCCGTCACGGCCGACGAGCTGCTGCTGCACCGGCCGGCTGTTCTTCATCCATCACTGCCGGAGAAGAAGACTCAGTAACATTTATATGTGTTGCTGATTTGAATTTTCCTGTCGTCTATTGCTTCAAACCATTTGTTGCTTAAACTCTTCTGTAACAGCTGAACCCTCTCCTGTAACGCTTATAAGCGTATCAAATCAGCTGTTACAGCGTTATTCAACCTTGTAATCAATATTTTGAGCAATGAAATCAACTTTTGAGCAAGTTTTCTTCACCATGAGCTAAGTCTATTTACTGGGATGATGGATAAGGTAATTTTCTCAATTTTATGTGATTTAATTATTTTCTAATAATTATTTATAATTCTTTTATCATTAAAATTGCATAGTTTTGAATAGTAAAAACGGTTTTCTTTCAACAGTTGTGCTTTTGCTTGATGGATTATGCTTAGTTAATTAATTTTGATAGTCCATGCTTGTGATTTACCTCTGTTTGTTAGCATAACAAAACCAATTTTGGCAATTATTTGGGCTTCAATTAATTTAAAAAGAATTATCTGATTAATCACATAGGTTGTTAGAATTACCTGATTCCTGATTCCTAGTTTTCTCCATATTTTCTAAAATTCATCTCTAGTGTATTTTCCTGATTTTTATTAGTTTAGGTTAAGTTCAATATTTTCTAAAATCATTACCTTCACAAGTTCGAGAATCGAACCTCTTTTTACCACTATATAAAATCACATCACCTAACCAGAAACAATATTTTTGGATTTTAGATAAAATAATAAAATAGTAAAACAGACTAAACTAATAAAAATAAATCTAACGTGAGAGTCTGTAACCAGGTATTTCAGTATCCACCACTATTTCTATTTAATTACTGAAATGAAACATAACTCATGAATATTCATTTATTGTTCGTTCTATCGACATCACCTATTATATGTATTAGAGTCGCAAATATCACTGGGACGCCCTAAGCATGGCGCATCAAAAGCCCTAGTCTGAAGTATACACCATCTAATTGCGTTAACGAGAAAATAATACGAAGCTAATTGTAGGTTCACAAATAATATCCGGCTCTAAAAAGCATACCTCATCTAAAGATTTAACCAAAGCATGGAATATCTAAAAAGTAGACAAACATATTTATTATCCTATTGATTCTGCGCGTAGGTTACTGTATAGTACATAACCGGTGAAACGACAACTAATTTAGATTTAAATCAATAAACAAAATCATGGAATTAATCTATTCAAATCATAATGGTCTATTACTTAATAATTCAATTTAATTAGTCTTGTACTAAAATTGGTTTCAACATAGAACCCTAGTTACACATTAATTAGCTAGACATGGAGATGGGTTTCTTAAAACCCATAAAAATAATTAAGAAAAGTAGAAGAAAAGGATTAAACTCAAAAATATGAGTTGTACAGCAGCCGCCTTCCTCTCTTCGTCTGCTTTTCAGTTCTATCTCTCCTTCACGCCTCCGAAAACAGCAGCCGCAAAAACCTCCCAGCCAAAAACCTATACAGACCCCCTCCCTCCTCTATGATGATTCGAAACCTCTTTTTATACCCGCAGAACCCTACAAATCTTCCCTTTAATCCTCAACAGGATCATCTTTTAATGGTGGTTATTCCCGATAATTTTCGATGATTTTTTTCTGATTCTTGGATGATTCTGTTATCTTGTAATTACTCCAAAATATCTTCTTGATTATTACTTGATTTATCCCGAGCATAATACCTTCACAGAACCTCTACAGATTTCTCACTTAATCCTCAACAGGATATCCCGATAGTTTATTTCTTTCTCCTGATTCACCGAGAATCAAATATCCGCCGTGATTTGGTCGTGATTTTGTTGTAGTGAATCATGCACATGATAGGGAAGAATATTTCCCTGTCTTAACTGTACAAAATCCCAAGATATCACGTATTAATCTACACAGTTGAGTAAAAATATTTCCCCGCCAAAATGAATTTTTGAACCGTGAAGAAGGGGGTGCCCATATCCAATGTTCGGGTGCCTTTATCAAATTTTGGGTGCCTTTAGTAGCTTTTAAGCTCATTTTTTCCATATTTATTTATTCCACCAAAGTACCTGCAATTACATAAAATCACATTATTAGCACAAAATCTAGCTTTATCAATGAACAAATTGAGGACAAATTAGACACGAAAACGTGTCTATCAGAGAACCCCTCTTCATAAATATCTCGAGCAAGGAATGCTACTACCATATTCTAAGGAGGCACATAAGATTTTAAGTAAATCAACAAACTATGAAGTAGTTGCAACTGACTATTTTATAAAGTGGGTTGAAGTAAAAGAACTACAACAAATCAAGGATAAAGATGTCTTTACCTTTATATTTGAAAATATAACTTGTAGATTCAGGATCCCATTGATGATCATGTCTGACAATGGCAAATAATTCGAAGGAAAGAACATAAATCTGCTTTTCAACACCTACCAAATTCGACATCCAAGTCAACCCCGATCTACCCCGCGGGTAATGGTCAAGCTGAAGCAACAAACAAAACAATTGCTGACAACCTTAAAAAGAAGTTAGACAATCACTATGGGACTTGGTGTGAACAATTGTACAATATCCTCTGGGCGTATTACACAACCAGCAGAACAACAACATGGAGGTTACCATTTTTTCTAACGTATAGAACATAGGCGGTCCTTCCTACAGAGGTGATGATTCCAACAACAAAAACAGAAGCATGGGAGAAAAATCTCAACTCGTATCTCATTTTATCTAAAATAGATGACTTGGAAGAAAACCAAGTAATCACGCTCCACCATATGGAAAATTATCAGCGAAGACTCGGGAGAGAATACGAGAAAAGAGTACGCAAGCGAGAATATCAACAAATAGAGTTAATGCTCAGAGAAATCCCTTTGTACAAAAGAGACAAAGCAGGAAAGAAGATCGCACCAAAATGGGGAGGACCTCTCACGATCATCGAGAAAGATGTCCAAGGAGCATATAGACTGCTAGATCCAGAAGGGAAAGAATTGCAATATCCATGGAATGTCGCCTACTTAAAGAAATATTATCCCTAATATATTATAACAATGATGCAATTTCAAAATAAAATAAAATCTTTTTGAACTATCTGTCGTGTAAAATTTACTTTCAGGCATATAATAAGACCTAAGCCATTTCATAAGATGTTTCCATCCTTCTGAGGATGGGTACAAGCATACAAATTAAGACCTAATCCACAACATAAGATGTTTCCATCCTTCCGAGGATGAATACATGCATAAAAATTAAGACCTAAGCCATCTCATAAGATGTTGCCACCCTTCTGAGGAGTGAGTATAGGCATTTGCAGATACGACATATGCCATCTACGAGATAATGACTGAATGATGTCCTGCAATGGTGGTGCTCGGGCAAGTCAATCCACAGGTCCCAGTGCGATTGACTGTCAAGGGCACCATCCTCTATAAGAACCCGCTTAGGATGGTTACAATAGGGGAGATAAGGGGATGAACCCTGTAATAGGAAAAGTTCCTAATATGTATCTATAGATACAAAACTTCGGTATGTCCGGAGCATGATAGGAGCAAGACTATCAAAGACCCAAGAGGGAAAACTAATACAAATAATCCATATAAAACATATGAACACACAAAAAAATTGCAAGTAAAATTTAAACAAAAGCGAGTCATCACAAGAGAAAAGAAACTAGTAAGGCAATAATACATCGTCGAAGCAATGGGGCACGATTGTAGAATGAAAAAACAAACAAAGATCGCATACAAAGGTGCATCAAGACATCGCAGAAGAATATGGGAAAGTATTATACTTCATGGCTAAGTAGTATTCTTTTGTTCAGTCCTGATGACAACATAGAAATAAAAAAAACAACAGATAGACAAGCAAGCATAAAAAGCAAGACTAATTAACATCAACATGAATGATAGACAAATAAAGGCGCAAATTCAAGATAATCAAATAAAGCACCCCACCAAGGCGCAAAATTGAGTTTAAAATGGTAACACAACAAACCCATCCACAAAAATCAAAAATAAAAAAAAACACAAAATAAAAAAACTCCATACAAGGAGAGAAGAAAATAAATTCACAAAAACATCACTAGCAATTGTAGATCAACCTTCAATCCCCTTCTCCTGATCCCTGGTATTCCCATTGGTTACATTCGTCTGAATGGCCTGGGATACATTGACGTTCGTAGAGAAGGAGACAACATGAACACTAGATAAATCAACTGGAGGAACAATAACATTTGGGCCTGTGGATATCACTGAAGGATGAGGAGACGCACCAATACCATCATTAAGTTCAGAACGAACAGTCCGAGAAGCATGAGTAACTGGATCACCGGAGTAACAGTAGATGAAACACACTGGGCCTTACGAGCAAACCTTTTTTCTCCTACTTCACCCGATCCTCTAGCACTTTGTTTTTACAGATCTCTATCATAGTCTTATGATATTCTGCTTTGAGCTGAGTTTGCATCTTCAAAAGTTGGGCCTCTGACTGAACACAGTGTCGAAAGATGTAGACAATAGCAAATACGGTTCGTTCCCACGAGGAGTTTGTATTAAAATTAATTAAAATATTTTTTAGGTTTATTTTTATGAAGAATCAAATTAACGAGTGAATTAAAAATATTTAATAAAGTTTGAAAACAGTAAGAGGAAAACGTTAAGGTTTCGGGAATCCGTTGTAGATTAGGGTTTAATTGCGTTCGTCACAAAAGGTCTCGATTTTACTCATGTAAAATAGCAAATCTAGCTACTAATACACGAAAGATTTTTCATTTAAGAATTGAAGAAAGAATTTTCAAAAAGAACTGTTTGTTCTCAACCTAGGGTAGAATTTCGAAGTAATAATTATACGTGGCATAAAGAGTCAAGGAATATTCGTAAAAAAGTTTAAAGTAGGGTTTCAACGAGTTCTTGTACTAATCAAACGATGCACTATACGTGGCATAGAACATGAAAAATTATTGAGAAAGATAAAATGTTGAGAGAGAGACAAAACAGTGACATTAAATTTTTATAATTGAAAACCCTAAGTTTGAAACACAAAGAAATCCATCTCTACAAGTTCATCCTTTCACCCTAACAAGAGAATTAGCCTGACATGGCTTTCTCAAAAGCCATAAAAATTAATTAAGAAAAAGACTCAAATTAACCGATAAACGTCTGTATATCCGGGAGCTTGAATCGTCGGAATTCTCCTGTATACTTTTCTTTGTACTGCTAGGTCCTTTTTTTTTTCCTTTTTACGTCAGGGTCTGTGTCTGGTTCGTATGTGAAGGTATCTGTACAAGGCTATATATAGCCGACAAACCAAATCCGTGTACAACTCAAATCCGTGTATGACACGTCTGAATTATTTTCGTGACTTCCTCTTTTTCCTTGAGCAGCACGACTCTTCTCGTCCCTTTTCTAGCTTCTTTCACGTCTGACGCCACTATTCTTCTGCCTAGCATGTACACCACCTGCTCCATAGCCAACAAAAACACCACCGAGTCCATGACTGCAGCCATCACCTGGACTTTACCAAACTCGACAGACTTGGCTACCATTGCTCAGACATTCACAGAGACAAGCATCAACTATCACTTCATAACTGTTTCCAACAGCCTCCAACTGGTACTCATGACTCAAGCCCATCACAGAAACCATCCATGGCTATCACAGAAACAACACAGAGCAATTCATCATCGATCACCATCTTTCTTTTCCTGCTTGCTAACTCCATTTCATGGCTTCAGCAGGATCCATCAAGAACATCTCCAACCCAACAACAACAGTGCCATGAAATTCCATCCAAACCCTTCATCACAGGCTCATAAATAATCTAGCTTAATTTGGAAAATATCAGAGTTACGCCTCAAATCTCTTCCTGCTCTGACTGCATCGATATGGTATACCAGAAACTATCGGCTCGAAGGGCACTTAAAAAAATGAAACAAGAAAAACAAAGGAGAAAGCGAAGGAAAAGAAAACTCACCACGAGCATCGCTAAGCTATGTTCTAAGTTGTCCACTTGAACACCCAAACTATGCGCACGATCTCGATCAACTTCATATGCCATCTTCATGGCCTGCCTGAAGTTCCAATTGTAAGATAACACAAAGCAACCATCAGAGCCTGAACAATATCGAAGCTTCAAAATTAGAGCATAAGAGGCGATCTAAATTGTACCATTAGTTTCATTTGATCAAAGACTCGACTTTCACATGGGTGAACAACAACGACAACTTCAACTGCGGACATCTCCGTAAAACTCGACGAAATAAGAACGTTGCCAATAGAACCAAACTCAACTATTTCACCACCAGTACCACCAACAAAACTCATAAGAACAACATGCGAAGAAGATGCATCTCCAGCATTCACATGCAAAGAAGATCCATCACCCCCAATATTAACAAAGGTAGTCTCCTTCTCACAACCAACGATAGGGTTAACTTCAACAACAGGAACAGGTTGAGCAACATTTTCACGAAGGGGCTTAATCAATCGATCCTGCTTGGGACCAACATTCTCATCAGAGATGTTGAATTTATCATCAAGTTCAACAGTAACATCCAACACCTTAAACGAAATATTACCCTCATCGGTATCTACAACAAAGGTATCTCCAACAGTTAAACCACTTGGAACCTTCGGTATAACAGACAATGTATGCTCCACACAATCAGCAACAACACTCTTCAATTTTTTTCCAGCATCCTACGCGAAGACACGAAGATTGGTAAGGTAAAAAACATGGGAAAGGTATATATACACGAATAAGAGAGTATTTTTTACCTTATCAACATGGGATCCATCAGAAGCCCCGTACTTGCGAACCAAGGGGACATTCTACTCCTCTTCCTTTTTTTCCTCCTCACCACCCTCCTCATCCTCGTCCGAAAGAACGACAAGTTGCTGGCGGTTCTCATACCAGATTAACTCCCAAGGACGATAACTAGAGAGATCATCGTGAATAAGATCAACACCACGAACAAGAAAATTACTGTTCGGAGAAACGCAGCCGAAAACATAAGGACCTTTGATAACAATAGTGTCATGGACCGGAAATTTCCGCCTCCGACGCGCTGCGCTGGGCAGGCCAGAACTCCTCGATGCGTGATTTAAAGAGTGTAACCCGACTCTAAAGCCTAACTTCTCGCTGGAAAGTGCAAGTAAAATTTTGCTTTCCAAGCCTACCTTGTAAGCATTATACTCGAAACGTAGTTCCCACATCATTCAAGCTACGTTTATACCATTCCAGGCATAATTGCCTTTCCAAACACGCTTTGCAAGCATGGTACTCAAACCGTAGTCTCCATATCGTTCCAACACACCCGTAACCTACAAAGGATGCAAGGCCATTAAAGCCCATGGTGAATGCCTTTGACTAGCATACCATTCCAACTTACCCTCATTATACCAAGGGGTTGAAGGCTATACAAGCTAACGGGGATTCCTTTGGAATGCATCACATAATTTCGATCATTGTCCAGGCCTATCTCATGCCTTGGACCAACACCTAGGCTATTTTGAGCCTAAGCTTTCGCTTCATCAATTTTACTTCGACCATGCGTTGGAGCCTGCACTTATCTTGTTCTTGCCAAGGGTGCAACATCCAGGCACATGCCATTCCATGCCGCAACGGTTCCAAGGAAGTATGAACAATCCATCAAATGGAATTGCGACTACCTCATCAAGGTTAGCAACAATCATCTCTTGCTTAGCATTGTCGATCCAGTTGATACTAGTTACCATAATGTTGCAATCATCTCCCAAATTAGATGATATGAGCGACAAGGTGCTGCACCTCAATGCATTGCATTGCGGATGCCTACGTACCCAACCCGTACCTTGATGGGATCAAGCATGACCGTTGTTCATCAAAGGGTCTATTCGAAAGAGACAATCAACTTAAGCCTATTAAGGCAAAGCCAACTTCGATTCCAACTTCATCGCAAGGACAAAGGCCAAGCAAAGCCTAGTCTGTATAGGCCGAAATACTTTCACAAGGTATGCACCAGCTTGTGCATAGTGCATTATCAAGTACGCAACATGGGTGATTGATGCTTTCGCATAATCCAAGCTTATGGGCTAAGCTACAAACACATTGATGCTTACGCATCAAGTATGCTCCAACGTATAGGCTACATCGC
>JAJJMC010023232.1:410972-516219 GCA_023531435.1 Papaver californicum
GATGCTTACGCATCAAGTATGCTCCAACGTATAGGCTACATCGCATAGCTAGATGTGCATTACCGCTCATGCACATTCAACTAACACCCCCACCCTATATATGTTATATTTGCATTTCTACAATTACAAATAAGAATAGTAGATGAAATCCATCGACTACAAGTCCGAAATGAAGATTTCTTTCCAAAGCCATGCAAAGCATTCTCGGGTAAGCTACAACATATTGATGCTTACGCATCAAGTATGCTCCAACGTATAGGCTACATCGCATAACTAGATGTGCATTATCGTTCATGCACATTCAACCAACACCTCCTCCCTATATATGTTCTATTTGCATTTCTACAAAAAAATAAGAATAGTAGATGACATCCATCGACTGCAAAGCCGAAATGAAGATTTCTTGCCAAAGCCAATGGAAACATTCTCGATTAAGCTACAGTTAAGCACGCTGATACATCACGATGAGGCATTCTTGGCTCGGTGATGCATTGGGTCATACATCACGGCATAATAGTGCTTTATCACTATGATGTATTCATCGAATAACGACATTGGCTCAGTGATGCATTGAATCATGCATCACGGCATAATAGTGCCTTAGCATTATGATGCTTTCACTTACGCAACTTCGGCTCGGTGATGCATTGGATCATGCATCACGGTATAATAGTGCCTTAGCACTATGATGCTCCAACTTTCGCAACTTCGGCTCGGTGATGCATTGTATCATGCATCACGGCATAATAGTGCCTTAGCACTATGATGCCCCAACTGTCGAAACTTTGGCTCGATGATGCATTGGATCATGCAACACGGCATAATAGTACCTTAGAACTATGATGCTCTCACTCCCGCAACTTCGACTCGGTATAATAGTACCTTTGCACTAGCATGCCTCTTCGAATACGCATCACGCGTAATAGGGCCTTAACACTAAAATTCAAGGTCAAGGCATCCACACCCCAAATGCATATATGGGTAAGCTTTATAAGCTTAGGATGAAGCTTCAACCTAGGCCATGACGCATTCTTGAGTAAGCTTCATGCAAAAATTGTGGGTGTTACAAATAGGGTACTTAAACAAATTATTATCACTAGACTTGCGAAGATTTCTGTTAGAGGTGACGGTAAGAGGATCTCTACCCGCGACATACATAACTGGAGTAACTGTACGACCAGGTCGAGGATTGCAGCGATCCTGGCTTCTGCAAGCAGCTTCGCGTAGTAAACACCAGTTACCAAAGTATTGAAAGATCGTACGAGCAGGATTGTTGCGAGCAAGAACCTTGCACCGAAAAGAATCACTCAGATCGTACAAAGGAAACCTTAAAACATCATTCAACTGGCCCTCACAAACAATGATCTTATTCGGATAAAAGCTTTGTCTAGCAAGGTCAAAAGAGATTACGCCCATGGAGCTGTTAGGGTCAACATAATAAATTCTGAACTTCTGAAGATTATGTTTCTGAACGAGACGTTGAAGACGCTGCTGCTCTTGTTCTAACAGAGATGGTTTACACAATCTCTCCTGAAAAGAACATATGAGAAAAGAATCAAACATAGAAGAAAATAAAGCATGCAGAGAAGAACAATTAAAAAGCATAAAAAGGAAGAAAAATACAAACTTATGAGAAGACGACGAATCACTCCGCTGATGCGCCAATGAAGATTATAAGAAGGAATTCTTAGTGAAAGATTACTCAAAGATAGTGAAAAACAATGTCACTCGGTGATCAAACTACACTAGCAGAGAAATTGACAGCTTCAGAGAAAACTCATAGAAGAAAAGAGTTGAAGAATAAAAATTTATGATTAGAAACCCAAGGAGGATCCTTTATAAAGGAAACAAAATCCTAGGAGAGAATACTAACCGGCTACACCAGGTAAGGAAGTCATAAAGGCATTAAAAATATACAAAGTTATTGTGTGGCGATTACCGAAACGACTTCTCAAGACGTGGAAGCGGTAAAAGTTGGAAAACTTAGATTTTATTCCCATCTTACCCTTCGGGAAGATGAAAAGAAAATGGGAAAGTTGTAGTAGTAAATTATCTGTCTGCCACGTGAAAGAATCCTAAGGCGTTAGTAGTATAAGAAGATAACACCGAAAGGCACGGAAAAGAAGATGGAAAGTTACTACTCATATTCCGAAAACTTCTACCGCTGGCTCCAGATCAGGACGTGTGGAGAGCACAATAACTCCATCTACAAACGAGTTTGAATTAGGGAACAAGAGCAATAAATGCTACATAGAGGCGTGTTTGACTGGACTTTGTCAGACTCGGACATGGGGAGACGACAAGACAATACAAGATACTTCAAAGATCATATGAATAGAAGACACACAAAGGTAGAAAGAGACCCGAATCAAGATGACGACTAAGGCGAGGTCGAGATATACCTGCACGAGATCGAAGGATACGAGCACGAATGTTCATTCATGCGAGTAAAAAAAGAAAGACAAGATCGCTACGTGGGATAAAATATCAAATAGGATGCATCATACTAGTGGAATAACGTTGTGTATAAACATTTCTGTCTATAAATACCAAAGTAATCTCTGTAAAGGGTTAAGGTTTTTTCTCAGGATGAAAGGTACATGAAGTCGCGTCAGGTAATAAGAGTCAAGCTTGTAATAACTATCTTCATCATTAATAAAGTTCATCAAGTTTTATACAATCTTAGGTAAACAATAAAATGAAATCTCTCTCATTAGAAATACTTATTATGATTCAGTATGTGTGTTTTCATTCAAAAGTTTAGGTCAAAATTATGTATTCATCTGATTGTGTAGCTAGAAAAATGACTGCTACACTGTTTATGTTAAAATTTGATTCTACTATATAGGGTTGAGTACCTGTTATTTCCGATTTCCTCTAGCAGAAGTTAGAATTTATTGTTGGGGATGGCAGTAAGATCACCAGTCGGGCTAGTCCAGCTGGCTGGGCCGTATTTAAAAAACATAAAAATGGAATTTGATTTCTTGATTTCTCTTTACAATTTGTGCACAAAAATCAACGGTGTGATAAAGACGTACACAAATTAACTTGGCAATACATTATATACAGTATCACTTTTATTTCTTGCTTCTTCGGATTTTGAGTCAGCTAACAACAGACTGCAGCAAAAACCCTTACGGGAACCTTGAACCCTCTCTCTTTCTCTCTATGTTTTTTTCCTTTTCTTCAAAATTTCTCTTTATTTCTATACTATCCACATAGAATTCTAAACTGCAATGGGAGATCAAAAAAACCCACCAGTAGGTTTATGGCAAAACGTTAAACCATTCCTTAATGGTGGAGCTTCCGGCATGTTAGCTACTTGTGTTATTCAACCCATCGATATGATCAAGGTATGTATTGAAAATCATTCGAATTTCTGGGTTTATGTTGAATTTTCTGTACATGGCTTTTTTATGAATTTTGTTTTGAGTTGGTTTATGGAGGGTTTAAGCATTAAAAATTCAACCTTGAAATTGTCTGTTTATTATTTTAGGCCAATTGTTATAAGCTAGAATAGGATCACCGCATTCAGCTGAATAGGAATTGAATGTCTGAATGTCGGTTAATGTGATTTTTTTTTTTTTTATTGTTTCAGGTTCGAATTCAGCTTGGACAAGGATCAGGGATACATGTGGCAAGAAGCATGTTGCGCGAAGAGGGGCTTGGAGCTTTTTATAAGGTTTCTGCTGCAATCTTTTATTAGTTCTAGTTGGATATTTAGCTGTCAGCAGAGTACATGATACTACTTCATTACGTTGAAACATGATTCATCGTGGTAAATGGTTGGACATTATAAACTAGTAACTTTGCTCATTAGTTTTCGAACTATATAGTTGTGGAAATAAATCGTCAGAAGAACATTTGTAGGGAAAATGGAGCCCATTGCGGTAGCTGTTATAAACATCCCTTTGAGAATCAGTTGCTAAACAGCAACGAATGAAGTACAAATCATAACTTATAAACTTGCCTCTGAAAACCTTCTGAAGGAATAAGAAGCATAGGAAAACTTATGGAATAACAAGGCCTTAAAGACAAAACAAGAAGAGTGAATTTGTATGTTTATGTTTGCTGGGTGTTCTTATCCTGTATGAGTAATTTCAAATTGTATGATTGTATCAGTATTTCTTCTGTATATCTTGTGTTCATTTTGATTTTTTTATTTGTCCATGTATTTGTCAGTATCATTACTTTATTGGTATTCATGGTTCCGCTAGTTACAGAGATTCATTTAGGAAGTTAAATTAAGTGATGTTTCCTATCACACAGTTTTTTTTTCTTTTTCAATTTTTTAAAATGTATTTTATTTACCAGTTCTTTAGCGATTATATTGGTACCCGGAAAATTAGATTTATTCACAATAATAATATGTGTGGCAGGGTTTATCAGCAGGACTACTTCGCCAGGCTACATACACGACTGCGAGACTTGGATCTTTTAAGTGAGTTCTTTGTCTTTTTAAATTTTGTGGTTACTTAGAGGGAGCTTTGAACTACCAGGGAAACCATTTGATGGTCCCTATTAGAGTGATTCCTGAAAGTGTAATCTGGTCATGTCTCTTAATACTTGTTTTCTTGTTGCTGACACGCGACTGCCTGCATGTTCATCTCATAATATTTCTGCTTAGTTATTTGGGAATTCTTCTGTTTAATTTTTGTTTTTTATGTTTATTCGTTTTAGTTGTTTACAAGCTCATTTTTCTTCTGTTTTCAATGTTTGTGCCACCAGTTGCATTTTGATCTCCCCCATAAACCATAGTCAGGTTTCGTTGCATTTTTTTGGCTTATAGATCTTTTCCTAATTTGACTCTGAAGCTTGTTATTTGCAAGTTGCAACTTAAGAAAGACTGGGGATAAAGTGCACACTCGCTTCCTGTACTTTCGCCACAATTAAAAAGTAAAAAGACGAGTTTCGGCTTCCTAAAATATATATTTCATTGATTCATACCAAGAATCCAGATGAATCGTGCTCTTAATCTGTTAATATTCCCTAGAATTTTATAGCATCTGCTTCTGGATGTGGCCTAGCCAAATTTTCTTTCTACGATAAGCTCAATTTCATCTTCTAGGTTGGGAAGCAAAGAGTTTGGTACTTTAGGTGTTAATCTGCTACTTTTTTACTTTTAAACGTGGAAGTAGCAGCGTCTTGCTATCTGATAAGTTTCTTTTTGTTTACTCTTATAGTATGTTGTATTTTTCTATATTATAGCTATTAATCTTCTAAGGAAAAGAATTTTACTATGAATGTTTAATGCTCAGGATTTTAACAAACAAAGCAATCGCTGCAAATGATGGGAAGCCACTTCCTCTCTATCAAAAAGCTCTTTGTGGTTTGACTGCTGGAGCTATTGGTGCATCTGTTGGTAGTCCTGCGGATTTAGCCCTTATCCGTATGCAAGCTGATTATACATTACCACAAGCACAACGTCGGAACTATACAAATGCATTCCATGCACTTACTCGTATCATTGCTGATGAAGGAGTTCTTGCACTATGGAAAGGAGCTGGTCCTACTGTAGTCAGAGCAATGGCTTTGAACATGGGCATGCTTGCTTCGTATGATCAAAGTGTAGAACTATTCAGGGACACGATCGGTTTATCTGAAGCTAGCACTGTAGTTGGTGAGATCAATCATCCCTATTGTTTTTTTTTCCTTGACGAGCATACATTCCCTTTGACTTTGATAGGATCTGCATGGACCCTACGTTCACAAGCCGGGGGGGTCAAAGTAAGTGTCATAACATACATAGATTTTAGGATTCAAAACTTGAATGACGATAGAGTTTCTTACTGACTGCACATTCACTCAAAAGTTATGTCCCTTGCATATAAAAAGAATTATCTGTGCAGATAATCTTTAACGATGCGGAGTTTGAAAGTTTGTAATCTGGTTTATTTTCAACTTCATTAACTTTTCTCTTTCGATTATTACCTCGATTGGTAAGTTTCTATATCAAAGAGGAACTTTTGTAATATAAGAAAATCCCTTTTCTCCAGGGACGGGACTAGCAAGGGGCTAAACTAGGCTATAGCCCGTCCCTGTTTTCTCCCAACAAAATTTTTGATGTGGAAATTTAATATTTTTATCCCATCTAAAGTTATAATAATTAGCTTATGTAAATTAAATCCTATGCGTTTTTTATCCCATGTTAAGAGAATTAAAATTTAAACCTTGCTTAAAACAAAAAAAAATAGTCTTCTCAACATATTTGTCTCTCAATTTTCTTTAATAAACTATAAATTTATTTATGTAAATATTTTTTGTTGCTAATTTTTTTTTGTTTTAATCTTTATCTGTCTATTTATCTAGTATCTTATAGGTAAATCAAAGTAGCCCACTAAATCACGTTTCGTTTTAAAAAATTTGCCAATTTTTAGCCCTACCCAAGTAAAAGTTCTGGTTCCGTCCCTGCTTTTCTCCCTGCAGGAGCAAGTGCTGTTTCTGGATTCTTTGCAGCTGCTTGTAGTCTTCCTTTCGATTATGTGAAGACCCAGATACAGAAAATGCAACCAGATGCACATGGGAGTTATCCTTATAGTGGTTCTCTTGATTGTGTCATAAAGACTTTAAAAGCTGGGGGTCCATTCAAACTCTACGCTGGATTTCCTGTTTATTGCATTCGAATAGCTCCTCATGTCATGGTAAAACTCTAATAGTTATATTTTGTAATATCTTTTCAGCTTTGATCATTACTTGTGTATTTCTATTATCCCCACTCTCTGTAACGAGGCTTGGATTATAGACCACTTTGCCACTTTTCTATAATCCCAGCTCTCTCATACGCACAATTAGTAATGATATACCACTTTTGTTATAGCTGTCGATTAGTTTAAAAATGCAGACCCAATATTATTTCTTAACATATCTTATCTTTGTACTACAGATGACATGGATCTTTTTGAACCAAATCCAAAAAGTTCAGGAGACAATTGGGCTGTGATGAAGGTAGATTATGGAAGGAAAATATATTGTTATTATTAGATGAATAGCTTTGTTTCATTGGAAGGTCTTGGGGAGAAGTCGGCAAGGTACATTCTAGATGATTGTGAGCTTATGCACATGAGTCAGAATGTGTAGTACTAGATTTGCCACCATGAACTCCAGGTCCATGAATTTACTTTTCCTTTTCAATAGTTTTTGTTTTGTTTTGTTCAGTACAACAAGTTGGAGACCTTTTTCAAAATCATGGTTAATTTTTTTTTGTGTATAACTATTTTTGTTATTATTGTTTAATGTAATCAAATTGGGACAATTTTCGTCTGAAATCTTAACACTGTTGAATACGGTACTATTAGCAGATATGTGGAGAGGAATGGGTCGTCCTTATATTTGTCTAACTGTTTGTGATACCTTTAGTGCCTGCATATCGATGATATATTATTGTTGTAACGGGACTTGGGAACTATCCATGTTCCAGTCTTTAGTTCTATACATAATATAGTGCATAGAATGAAGATTCAAGATTTGGGCATGTGGCTGTTCTTTAGTACCTTAGCCAGTTAATTGCACTGGTGGGACTTGGAATGATACTGGCCGAAGCAGCTCTAGTCAGGGGTTAGTCGTGGTAGAGTTTAAGGGATTTTAATATATTTAAATCCCTGGGGATTTGAAGAGAGTTTGAGGGATTTTAATGTATTTAAATCCCTGGGAATTTGAAGGGAGTATAGGTGAGTCTAGGGAGATTGCTTAATTTCTCACTATTTAGGGCAGTCCAAAGTTATACCTAAACTTTCTTCCTTTTAATGGACAAACAATTAGTATCAGGATCAATATCATCAAAGGCATCAGATGAGAGAAGTGAAAGGCAACGTCCACCGATTCCAATGGCAGCAGCTTGACTTGTTTTTCCACATGGGAAAGGTGGGGAATTTCAAAGTTTTTATAATCCTTGTGAACCTAGTAATAGAATTTGCATAAAATCTATTCCAGAGATGCAAGGAAAAGCATATTATCATAAAACTTGTCATCGAGGATGGCTAATTGTTAGATGGCTAATTGTTATTGGTAACGTTAAAGATGATGCTGATTACTCTGTCGCTGACGCCACAAACTTAGATGATTGTTTCTTGTGGAATATTGTATCATCCGAAACTATTCAATTACCTAACCTCGATCGTCGGTCTTTTAGATATCAAAACAATATTTTATGTTCGATTTAGTGTTATCCTCACCACCTCGTCCAAGTACTTGTTATCCTGACAGTGATGATAGTTACACGGTATTCCTCATTTTTAGAGGTTTACATGATAAGGGTGATGTTAGTCATTATACCAACATTCTAGTTTTTTGTCGACCCGGGGATAAACAATGGAGAACAAAGGAATTGGATGGCCGTTCTAACCCTTCTGGTGATGTTTCAATTGAATTTGTTCTTTTTGTATTACCTTGCTGTCGTGAGGTTATCCTTGGACATTGTTCTTGAACGTCTTGCACCCTTGCACATGTTTCTATTATTTCTCTGAGGCGCCCCTTAATTTTCGGGTTATTGCTATAAATGTCAACAAAAAGCTAGCATCTCCGGTCTGTTATTCCCCACTTGTAATGGTTAACTGCAGCATTTGACTTAACATTTCCGATTGCCTGACAAATTGCATGCCAACGAGCTATATAATCTTGAATTGATTCTTCTGGCCATGAAGCAAGTGAATATAACCTATCTATCCCCGAATCAACGGGTTTGTTATACATGTACGCCTCGAGGAATTTCCAAACTAATTGCGCATATGATTTAATGGAATTTTCTTGCAATTTGTCATACCATGCTAATGCCGAATCCTTCAAACTTGAGGGGAAACACCGGCACATTATAGCATCATTTCGTTCCCATCGTGACATCACCCGATTGTAATACTTCAAATGCGAAGTCGGGTCCCTTGTCCCATCGTAACATTCAAACGCCGGAATATTGTATTCTCGAGGCAATTGTGCACATGCTAAATGTGGAGCCAACGGTGTTCGCTTGGCTTCCTTCAACACTTCTTCTATTATCCCTCCTTCTTTATTCTTCAAATTTTTTATTTCGTCCTTCATTTGTTCCATTGCTTCAAGACATCTTTGCCATTGTGTATGTTGCATCTCCTGTCCTTCCCGTTGCATCCTTGCTCGTGATGATGATCCCGCTAATACTATTCTTTGATCACGATTGTTCCTTACACTTTTGGGTGTTTGTCTACCAGAAGTTACTTCTTGGTCTCGTGGTCCTGTTGATCTCCAAAATTTCCACTTGTGTTACTTTCTTGATCTCCAAAATTTGCTTCTTGTGACATATCTTCTTCTGGCTTGTTTTCTCTTGGTTGTTTCTTTTGTTTCTTAAATGCTTTCTGAAAATTTTCCTTGTGCTAATAGCTTTAAAAAGTTAGTCATATACTTTCAACAAGATAATTGAACAAAGAAACAAATAGAAACAGATTTATGGATCTTCTGATTCCTTTGAAATCTAACTATATTTTTGGTGGAGAGAAAAGTAACATCTAACATAATTCTTCTTCAATATTAAAATTTACACGCAAAGAAATCAATCATTAGGACAAATTCATTCAGACTAAAAATTTCCAAGTTTCACCGGAATACAACTTCAATTTTGTAAATCACACAAGGAATTTCTTGCAATAAAGCTTATCTATTAGTAAAAATTCATTCAAGCCAAAAATTTCGAAACTTTACTTTAGTGAAAGTCTTCCATATGATTACTAAACTCCTGATACTAAATTTCTCTACTTTTAAATACAAATATAACAGAAAAAACCATTTTTCTACAATAGGTAGGATAAATCCTTTGACATTGTCCATGTTTCTAGCGCCAAATTGTTTATGCCAAAATTCTCATTAGCATGAACAACCAATGATTTGTCAAAATATCTAGATTGAAATCCTTATCTTACATTTTGTTATACTATATCCCCTTAACATTCAAATCATAAGATGGGGGAATTGACAACAATTGACAATAATTAAGTAGTATGGGCGTGTCGTAATCAAACAAAATAATCGAGTTCTTACTCTTCCAAAATAGATTAGAGTATAGCAATAAGAACAAGTTCGTTCCCACAAGGAGGCAACAATTTATATTTATTTCAGTCACGTACGCAAGTAATAGGGAGGTTTTGATTGTTGTTTTAAACTAAATTAAACTAAGGCAAATTATGCAAATTAATAGAGATGTGTAACAGGGAGAAAAAACATTGGTTAGAGATTTCATCGTCCATTATCCAACATGTTATCAATCAAAGCATATTCAACATTCATGCATTAGTAATACGAATAACCATAAAGCATCCTATCGCAGGGCTACTCCGGCAAAACTCCTAATATCATCAGAGAGGGTACCGCGCAACTCTCCGAATTCTTAACACCGGATAACTCGATGTAAACACCAAGTTCAACCCAATGAAAGCAATGGTCTTTGTGAGTTGAGGTTATTCTAAGTAACCCGGCGCAAAGTGCAACTCCGATTCAACCTAGGTCAAGCTTCTACACATACTTGCATGGCAATTTTAAGTATCGTTAACAAATATGCTATACTACTTGTAACCAGAGTCCTTCGACAATTCCGGATCGAAAACTCCATTTTTGTTGTAGATATCAATGCATGCTCATTCAATTCATGACTCAAACAAACACACAATCAATCATAAATTATAAACAGTAGAACATGAACGATATTAAAAATAACATGAAATCATGAGATATGCGCCATTCAATTAATAAACATGTCTTCAAACTTCAGATTACATCCCTAACCAATAAGAGAGGTTTAGCTCATCATGGGTTTCTCAAAACCCATGGAAAACAATTAAGAAACAAGTTACTCAAACCCGGAAAGATTGCAACGAATGATCGTAGCTCCAAAGTGTGGCTGCGGAAGTAGCCAGCAGCCTCTTCTTCCTGTTTTCTTCTCCTGTATGTTTTGTTCTTTTTCACCGTGTGTATTATCCTTTCTCCTGTATACTTTGTGTTATATATGAGTTTTATCCCGAAAATTAGTGCGTGAGACAACCTTTTTTGTGAATTCAGCCCAATTCCTAAAATTGTTGCGCCAGTTTTCTTAGCCTATTTTCTAGCTCTTTTACATGAGTAGCCACTTCCTTGTGTACGTCAATTGTTCTTCTTCCTTGAGAGAATATCTCCTCCACGTGGCCTCCAATATTGTGTCCCAACTTCACCCAAAGACTTGCCATGAGAAGAGTTTAGTTCTCCTTATAGAACTAGAGTTAGCCACTTTAGAATCCTAGTTGAATTAGGAAATGTGCTAGTTTCCTTATTCCAGCCCCACATATGTGGCAACTCCAAATTCTTTCCTAATCCCATATGACTTCCCCAAGCTAGCCACTACTTCACCAAGGCTAGCCACTAGTCCACCAAACCACTCTAGCACCTCCAACTAGCCACTTAGCACCTTAGCACTTGCTGTTCAGCCAACTTAGCGCCTGGGCGCTAGCAGCACAAGCTAGTTTGCCACCATGTGGCTTTGCCCATAACTTCCTCATACGATATCAGAATGACCTCGTTCTTTCGCCGTTAGCTTCGTAATTCAATTTCCTACACTTTGGAGGGTGAAAGGCATAAATTCAGCAGAGTTTTACTGGCTCCTCGGTAATTCTTCTCATACAGCTCCATTCTGCGGGTTTCTGAACTGTAACCTGAAAAGACAACTAAACTTCGAAAGTAATAATAAAACATAGTAATTCACTCAAATATAGCAAATAAGGGTCAGGAAAAACTACTTAAAATGTATGATTTATGCACCTATCAAATTCCCCCACACTTGCCTTTTGCTAGTCCTCGAGCAAACTACAAATCTAAACTAATCTAAAATACAACTCCGTTTCGTCGAGTAAACGGTTACACTTAGCATGTGCAACAAGCCTTTAAACCCCTAGGTGTCCCTAGTGGACGAGTTATAGTCTCGTGAGGGTTTACCAGAGATGTACCCACAAAACCTACTTCAACTTCTAAAAATTCCCAAGCACCTGCATACGAAAAGCTACGAAGACATAAAGTTTCTACATACCAACAATAAGAACTCAGAAATATCAAAGAATATTATTCTCATGCTTAATCCTTGAGTTCGGAGAAAACAACCAAATAAAAGAGTCCCGGTTCGAGAGTGACCGAATATTTCTGCCTTACCAATAGGATTTTATGAATTTGACACTCAAAAAGACGCACTTGGTTCCCACAGATGTGCAGGCAAGAATAAAGATAGAAGGCCTACACATGTTGACAGGTAGGAAGGAAAGGTAACCTTCCGAGTCATATTAAGATGTGATCCCGTAGAAAGTGGAACAAGAAAGAACGTTTTTTATTTTTCTAGTGACCTCTAAGAAAGGAAATCAACCATTATGCGAAGATGGGAATTGTTACTTACCTTCTCATCCGGTCGACAATCAGCACCACTCTCCCAAGATCCCATAGAAACGTCTTTGGTATCAACTGTAGATAATGAACTCTTGAACTTCGTAGCACTTGACGATTTTTAGCTCTTCTTCACGACCTGTACCACTTCAAGCACTGTAACTCAGAATGAATATCTCCGGGTACTGTAACTCAGAATGAATAGCTCTGGGTCAGCAAAAAAATATATTTTCTTCTTTTTTCTCTTTATTCCATATTCAACAACTCTTTTTCACATTTTTTTTTTTTTTTAATTTATTTACGTGAGTATGCTTATTCTCCTGGATACTTTTGCTATTTTTCTCAATTTCTTGATTCGTGAGTTTTTTCTCTTCCCGTGAGTTCTGTTTCGTCTCTAAATCTGTATAGAATCCACACCTTTCGATTTCTTTCGCTTCTGTAAGTCTTCAACATGTTTAATTGTATTGTTGCTTTACTCAAATATTAATTTCCTCTTTAAATTGTTGCTTGTACCTTGACTGTCTTCAACTTTCCTTCCAATTTTTGATGTTCCGCTTGTTGATGATGCTATGTTTCTATGGACGTTGTCGAGAGAACGATGCCAACTGCAAACCAAACTACAAGAATAAGTTAGCAATTCTGATGACACCCTCATGGTTGATAAAAAATAGCACTCAAGAGATCAAAAATAGTGCTGAAAATTGGTGCGAGGTTAGGTAGCTCATCATTCTACCCGGAATTAGCGCAGATGAAACACTCTAAACGTATAATTGAAGGTCTGGTGCCTCACTCATGGGTATTGAATGATCACAAGTCTAACCTGTACTCTCCTACCGGAAATTTAGGTCCATTTTTGTCAGCTCTATCCTCTCAAAAACTAAGCACTCCGAATATAGTTCTCTAATATTTCTAAGTTCAGTTGTTTCGAGTAGAATTCTGTATGTAAACGTAGCTAGCCGTATGCTAAGTGACTCTAAAATCTCTAAAATTTGAAGGTTTTTATGCAAATGTGTGTATGACTAACAATTCTACGTAAAAATCTATATGCTTAAATACTCCCCCACACTTAAACTTTACATTGTCCTCAATGTGAATTGAATCGTCCAATGTAACGTCAAGATGGGAAATTCTAACATGAAAAAAAAATAAAAATCGAACACAAAAGATAGTAATACAAAACCAATGGGTTGCCTCCCATTTAGCGCTTAGTTTAACGTCTATAGCCCGACTAGCCATTCTGTGCTACTCCTCCAGAGGGAGCGCCTCTTCTAACTGTAATTCAGCCTTTTCAGGCTCAAACGGCTCGTAATATGGCTTTAAGCGATGCCCACTCACTTTAAGCTCCTTTCCCGTTGTCAAGCAATGAATCTCCACCGCACCATGAGAAAAAACGTTAGTCACAATAAAGGGTCCTTTCCAACGAGACTTCTTCCAATAAAGGCGAGAGTTACACAGTAGAACTTTCTGTCCAACAGTAAACTGTTTTTTAGAAATCCTATTATCATGCAAAGCCTTTGTTTTCTCCTTCCTGTCCAAATCAAACACTTGTTTAGCCAAAGAATCAATAACATTAATAGAAAAACAAGAATGTACGTCACTAGGATATCGCATCGTCTCATAAATGTTGAAACGTATTATTTCTCCATCGAATTCCATTGTCAATGTCCCATTATAGACATCAATTTTTGTTCGCGCCGTTCGCATGAATGGACGTCCCAGTAGCAATGGTATAGACGAATCAGTTGATCCATCCGCCATCTCTAGTACACAGAAATCTACTGGAAAAACTAACTGATTAACTCGTACAAGCACATTTTCAACAATACCTCGAGGGTATACATTAGAACGGTCAGCTAGTTGTAAAACAATTCCACTTTCTTTTAAAGGTCCTAACTTGAGAGATTCATATATAGATGCAGGCATAACATTCACTGATGCTCCTAAATCTAGCATGGCCTTATTAAACGTTGTGTTACCAATAACAATAGGAATATCGAAACTACCGGGATCTGTACATTTGAATGGGAGTTTCTTTTGCAAGATTGCCGAAGCATTTTCCCCCACTCTCATTACCTCATTACCGTTTAATTTTTGTTTATTGGTGCACAAGTCCTTCAGAATTCTCGCATACTTGGGGACTTATTTAATTGCGTCAATCAGTGGGATGTTCACATGAATTTTCTTGAAAATTTCTAAGATATCCTTGTCTTGTTCTGCCTTTTTCGAATTAGCAAACCTGCGAGGAAAAGGTAGAGGAGGAACGTAAATAGGTAAAGGAACTTTAGAATTTTCGTGACTTACCTCAGCATTTTTAGAGGCGTCAACAGCCTCATTTTCAGCATAATTAGAGGCGTCAACAGCCCCATTTTTAGCACAATTAGAGGCGTCAACTGCCCTCTTTTCCGCGGCTGACTCCTTCGAAGCTTTGTTTTTTTCGGCTTCTTCTGGCTGTACAGTTCGTGTACCACTTCTCAATGTCACTGCGTTGACATTTTCTCTTGGATTGATGGGTTGATAAGGGAGTTTCCCACTATTCTGTGTCTCCAGAAGGTTCAATCTACCGGCCATAGCGGTCATCTGAGTCTTTTAACTCTTTTATCGCATTGTCCGTTGTCTGCTGATTTTTATCCATCTTTGCCGTAATATTTTTCAGCATGGCCATCACCTCCGACGATTCTGAATTTTGAGCTTGTTGTGGAGGTTGTGCTTGTTGCATCCCATTCTGGTGGTTGAAGGCCGGCCTTGAAGCCGCAGCTTGCTGATCCGCATAGCTGAAATTCGGGTGATCTCTCCAACCTGGATTATATGTATTGGAAAAGGGATCATACCTTTGCCTCTGCTGATTCGGAAAAATTGCACTTACTTGTTCGGCCTCACTCTCATAGGATGGGATGATCACGGCAGCTATCTGTTGCATCATTTTCTCCATTTGGCCGATTTTGTGCTCTAGATGCGGTGCAGAGCTAATTTCGGCCACTCTCTTGACCGATGATTCTCGCCTCAAAAATTGTTGAGAGTTGGTTGCCATATCCTCAATTAGCTCTCTAGCCTGCGTTACAGTTTTGTTCGCTAATGCACCACCACTCGCGGCATCGAGAAGATTTTTGTCACTTTGTTCAAGCTCGTCGTAGAAGTACTGTACGATCAAAACATCGCTGAATTGATGATGTGGGCAGCTAGCGACCAATTTTTTGTACCGTTCCCAGCATTCATACAGTGTTTCCCCTGCCATCTGCTGCATTCCGGAGATTTCTTTACGGATTCGAGAAGCCTTTGATGCAGGGAAGTATCTCTCTAGAAAGAGCTTTTTCAAGCCGTTCCAAGTTGTAACACTGCCGGAAGGTAAATAATATAACCATTCCTTAGCCGTGTCCACCAGAGAAAATGGAAAAGCTCGAAGCATGGCTCCGTCAACGTCGGGTTCAGCCCCAACCATGGCCATCATGATGTTATTGAAGTCCATCAGATGCTTATTCGGGTCCTCATTAGTCATTCCGTGGAACTTAGGAAGCTCACGGATCAATCCCGGCTTAATCTCAAAAGTAGAAGTCGTCTGTATGCACCATTGTTGCGTATCAAGCTTATGAGACGCTAGATCTTTTAGTGTGCGGTTGGCGTTAGCCATTGTTACTGGTTCTGCTTCTAGGTCCGAATCTGCAAACTCGCTTGCTGTACTCGGAGGAAGTGGCGTGTTGGCTGCCAGGACTAGTTCGTTCAGTAAAGTGCCTGATCGAAGTCGTATGCGCATTCAAGTACCTATAAAAAAATTCAGAACCGTAACAAAAAACAAAAAAAATAAAAATAAAACGAAACTAAAAATAAATAACAATCCGCTATGCCTCCCCGGCAGCGGCGCCAAAATTTGGTCGTGTCGTAATCAACCAAAATAATCGAGTTCTTACTCTTCCAAAATAGATTAGAGTATAGCAATAAGAACAAGTTCGTTCCCACGAGGAGCCAGCAATTTATATTTATTTCAGTCACATACGCAAGTAATAAGGGGGTTTTGATTGTTGTTTTAAACTAAATTAAACTAAGGCAAAAATTACGCAAATTAATAGAGATGTGTAACAGGGAGAAAAAACATTGGTTAGAGATTTCATCGTCCGTTATCCAACATGTTATCAGTCAAAGCATACTCAACATTCATGCATTAGTAATACCAATAACCCTAAAGCATCCTATCGCAGGGCTACTCCGGCAAAACTCCTAATATCATCAGAGAGGGTATCGCGTCACTCTCCGAACTCTTAACACCGGATAACTCGATGTAAACACCAAGTTCAACCCAATGAAAGCAATGGTCTTTGTGAGTTGAGGTTATTCTAAGTAACCCGGCGCAAAGTGCAACTCGGATTCAACCTAGGTCAAGCTTCTACACATACTTGCATGGCAATTTTAAGTATCGTTAACAAATATGCTATACTACTTGTAACCAGAGTCCTTCGACAATTCCGGATCGAAAACTCTAGTTTAGTTGTAGATATCAATGCATGCTCATTCAATTCATGACTCAAACAAACACACAATCAATCATAAATTATAAACAGTAGAACATGAACGATATTAAAAATAACATGAAATCATGAGATATGCGCCATTCAATTAATAAACATGTCTTCAAACTTCAGATTATATCCCTAACCAATATGAGAGGTTTAGCTCATCATGGGTTTCTCAAAACCCATGGAAAACAATTAAGAAACAAGTTACTCAAACCCGGAAAGATTGCAACGAATGATCGTAGCTCCGAAGTGTGGCTGCGGAAGTAGCCAGCAGCCTCTTCTTCCTGTTTTCTTCTCCTATATGTTTTGTTCTTTTTCACCATGTGTATTATCCTTTCTCCTGTATACTTTGTGTTATATATGAGTTTTATCCCGAAAATTAGTGCGTGAGACAACTTGTTTTGTGAATTCAGCCCAATTCCTAAAATTGTTGCGCCAGTTTTCTTAGCCTATTTTCTAGCTCTTTTACATGAGTAGCCACTTCCTTGTGTACGTCAATTGTTCTTCTTCCTTGAGAGAATATCTCCTCCACGTGGCCTCCAATATTGTGTCCCAACTTCACCCAAAGACTTGCCATGAGAAGAGAATCCTAGTTGAATTAGGAAATGTGCTAGTTTCCTTATTCCAGCCCCACATATGTGGCAACTCCAAATTCTTTCCTAATCCCATATGACTTCCCCAAGCTAGCCACTACTTCACCAAGGCTAGCCACTAGTCCACCAAACCACTCTAGCACCTCCAACTAGCCACTTAGCACCTTAGCACTTGCGGTTCAGCCAACTTAGCGCCTGGGCGCTAGAAGCACAAGCTAGTTTGCCACCATGTGGCTTTGCCCATAACTTCCTCATACGAGATCAGAATGACCTTGTTCTTTCGACGTTAGCTTCGTAATTCAATTTCCTACACTGTGGAGGGTGAAAGGCCTAAATTCAGCAGAGTTTTACTGGCTCCTCGGTAATTCTTCTCATACAGCTCCATTCTGCGGGTTTCTGAACTGTAACCTGAAAAGACAACTAAACTTCGAAAGTAATAATAAAACATAGTAATTCACTCAAATATAGCAAATAAGGGTCAGGAAAAACTACTTAAAATGTATGATTTATGCACCTATCATAGTATAGAAACATTGAAATAGACTTATATACAGGAGTTCAAGATCCTTACAGGTATGGAAAAAGGATTATATATATATATATTCATACATCAATAATTTCATACTACATCACTCTGTAAATACATACATAATAGCTTTACTCTAATTCCAGTATCTTTTCTTCGTCTTTTCTCTTCCAATTTTTCTGACCCCTTCTCTGTTGAATGAACTTCTCTATTTATAGGTTATTCAATGGGTCCCTCTATTTTTCCTTTCTGTCTATCCTTTATGTTTGATCAGTCATGTTTTCCCGATCTTGTCTGTCAATTTATTGATTATCGTTCCACTGTATTCTTTTGGTCTGATACCTCTTGTCCCGTTACTTCCTTACATTCTCTTTATTTATGATTATCTTCGGATCAGGATGATCGTGCGGCTGACAGGCAGCTTCTTTCTTATGCATTGTCATGCTTTCGTCTTTTTGGCCCGTTACCTTGTATTATTGACACGTGCTCCTCGTACTTTATGAGTCATCTTCTTCCCGATCCTCAGCGTCAGTTATGCAGTTAAAGTAACTTAAGTAATTAATGCTTTCACTTTTCCGCTCTATGCGCATTTATTGCACCTGTTTTTCCCGTTCCATTTACATTTAATGCTTTCTGTTTCGATCAGAGTACTAACACTTTCCCGATCTTACGTGTCGATCATGCAATGATATTTTCAGTCTTTTACATCTGTCATCCACTCGAACTTTAATTTATAAGGTTTTGATTGTGTGTTTCTCGCTCTTCTATAAATCTCTGCTTCTTTGCGTAATCGTTTGACATGTGTTATCTTGAATTTTATTTCCTAACAACTTGCCCCCTTCTTCTTCTTTTTACAAATTTTTTAACGGTTGATCCAAAGTTTTGAAAAAAGTAGAAGAACAATAATTACTCTCCATATTTTCTATATCTGTCATAACTTCTTTTCGCATGTTATCCCGGGTTTTCTGCTAGCAGTAACTTCTATTATCACGTTTGTGTCAGTTAACATTTTTCGAGAAAATCAAATTTTTGCCTCGATTAACACCTGTTCAATTTTTGACGGTTCGTTTATCCCTCCCTCTTAAATAGGATTCAGTCTTTTCTACTTCTGTTTTTTCCTCTTAAAGTTGCAACTCTTTCTCTTCCTTAAGCTTTTCAAATATTCTCATTATCCCTCTGTTATTCTCTCATTCTCCAACGATTCAGGAACTTTTTGCATCAATCATATTTGCTCTACTTTCGATCAAGAAATTGTTTCTCCTGTTTCTACATGTAAGTGACTTTTTGATCCTTCTGTATCTATTTTGTTTTGGTGTTTAACTACGATGAATATTGACTCTATTAAAACAGAGATGATTGAAATGGTGATTGTTTATGATTTTTCTTCCCTAATTGCTTCTTTTTATGAACTTGAATTTTTTGATTCCTTCATGCATTGATTCTTCCCTGTCTTTTTCACAGATAAAAAATACCTTTTCACTATGTCTTCAAGAACTCAAAATATTGCTCCTGAGATTGATTCTCAACACGATGATCAGCCAGAAGTAAGTAAATCCTCTCGGAGTAATGCAACTAGATATGCCACAACTCGGCATACTCGTGATGCTGCATCTGACCCTTCTGCGGCCGCTAATGTTTCCCCCAGGAGTAAGCGTGAGCATGCCAGTTGTAGCTATAAATCGATGAATAATAAAAAGTTCAAAGCAAAAAATCATCTTGAGGGATTCCGAGTTTCTCTTTATGGTGGAGATAAAGATGTAATGACTCTGGGAGCATCCGAAAGCTTTAAGTATTCAACCAGTAGATTACTGATTTCTGCCGGTGCATTGGAGGCTGGGCTTCGTCTTCCCTATATCAGCGGGATCATCCCTATCAGTTCGAGGTTCTTGCATCCCGCTGCAATGCTCCTCACGGTTTAGCTCGGTCCGTTATCCAGTATAACGGAAATTGGTGGCGGATACTTGATGAATGCAGCCTCCGGAGCGAAGGACGAACTAACCTTACAATAATTTTCACACTACTTATGCGGATAGTGTTTCCATAAGGAATTTTGTGAAGTGGAGTGTTAGTCCTCTTCGCAAGTGCAGTTCTGGATTCCCCTTGTTGCGCGAAATTGACGATCCGAAGCTCAAGTATGTTCCGGGAAGTGAAGAAAGAGTCTGATTGGATCAAGAAGAAAGAATTCGATTTGATCATGACTACAAGTGGTACCGGACTCCACTAGTGATCGAAGGTCCTTGGGTATTCGGTCATATTTCCAAGGATGAAGTTCAAGATATTCGTGGGCGTTTCCCCAATTACTGTCCCTGGAAATTAAATTTCAGTGATTATAAATTCGATTATGAGGTTCGCACGACTCTTTTTTTTTTTTTTTTTAGAACTTGGATGTTTCCCTCACTGAGTTTGAACTTTGTGCTACAGGTTGATCCATATACTAAGCCCCAGATTGAAGCGCCACCAGCATGCCCAATGCCCGACGTGCAGATTAATGAGGGAAGACAAAGAACTGATAAAGTGGAAATAGTTAAGGGTAAAGGGAAGCGTAAGATGGTAGCTTCCCCATAGAAGAAGAAAAAATCGAAAAGGTCAAGAATGCTTCTCTCACTCCCTCTGATAGAGAAGAAGGTGAGATTAGAGATTCTATCATCCGACGTAGCAACATTGAGGGTGAGGGAACTTCAATTTCAAGATCTTATGCTGAGGGTGCAGTCCAGTCTATATCGGGACAGCCCGATGTTGTTACGGGACGGTCCGTTGAAGCTTCTGATCCAGTTGCATCGGGAGCGGACCAGGCTATATCGGGACAACCCAATGTTGTTGCGGGACGGTCCGCTGAAGCTTCTGGTCAAGTTGCATCGGGAGTGTCCGATACTATTACGGGCCATCCCGCTGCTACTGCAAGTCAGATCATATTGGCTACACCGATAAATTTTTATTTGTCCCTGTCTCCACTTCCCTTCAACTTTGAGGTTGAAGTGGTCTCTCCCGAAGAGGGTATCATGACAACTGATAATCAACCAACTGTGGAAGGAGATGTTGAAGGAGCGGATGCTTATGATGAGAATATTGAGAATGTCGTTCCTAGCACTTCATCCACAGAAATCCCAACCTCTCATCCCGAAGAGGATATTCCCACAGCCATCTGCGAAGCAAGTGCACCTTCTAGGATATTATCAACAGTTCTTCCTCGCCCCGATGCTGATGTGCCCAATGCAGAGCCTTCAGACTTGCAAGGAGTCATCTCACAGATTGATAAAGGCAGGAGGGTGATAGAAGGATTAAATCTCTTAGGCGATGAAAATGAAGCCTACAAGTGGTTCTTAGCAAAGGGGCTACTGACTACTGCAGCTTGTCCAGAGACATGGAAATCCGATAGTGGTTCCATGTCTAGGCTGCGGAGTTCACTGGGAACTATCCCTCTGGAAGATACAAGGGAAGCTTGGTATGATAGTGAGTTCGCTGAACAGACATTCCCGCTGAACCCTCCTCCTTCTTTGGATCAAGCTCTAGCTTTTGCAGAGTATTCATATCCACAGCAAGCTCTAGCTCAGGTATTGCTGTTCATTAGAACTTTTGATTCGTTTCATCTTTTCTTCCCAAACTCATGACTTTAATTTCACATCTTAAGCATAGTTCTGATTGCTTGTTTGCTGCATTCAAGTTCTACAAAGCTCGGGCTACTATGATGGAGTCCGTATATAAGGATGAAGCTGAGAAAGTGCAGCGGGAAAATGCCAATCTGCAGCAACAAAATGAAAAGCTCCAACAACAAAATGATGATCTCCAACAACAACTAAAGAATCAAAATCTTCTAAATCAAGGTATATTTTCTCACTTTTTTATATATGTATTTTTTTTTTACGCACATGCTTTGGGACCAGCGGGGGATTCCGAACTTGTATTTAGGATGGAGCGTAAGATGACTCAGTTGAATGACCATGCGAGAGAGATTAATATGGAAATGGGGGTTTTTAGATCAGAGTTAAAAAGATTGTCCGATAGTCTTGACCTGGCCACCTGGAGACGCACTAAAGCTGAATCAAAACATCAGCAAGCTATGGAAACTTTGGCTCTTAAGGAGGCAGAGTTTAAATCCCTCGTTGGAGGTATATTCTTGGGTTATATGTTTTTGTATATAAAATTTCTTATAGTATTCAACACTGGCTTTGTTCGTTAGGCCTTGAAAAGAAACTTAATGAAGCAACTGCTCGGGATGTGAAGGCGCAAAGAGATCTTGCTATTACAAATGGGAGAATTGAAAATCTCAATAAGCAAACGGAAGAACATTCTTATAAAGTGCAAGCATTGCAAGGTGAAATAACTCTTTACGCAACCAGAGCTAGAGATGCTCAATCCCGAATTAGTGTATTGACCAGCAAAGTTACAACATGCGAAAACATGCTTGTGGATGAAAAAGCAAAAAATGACAATCTATCAAGAGAATTGAGTGTTGAAAAAGATCAGAGATCCCGCTTGGATGAGCAAGTAAAAGATTGTCAGCAAAAAATTCAAGAACTTCAATTAGATATTGAATATGGATGTGCTTATACAACCTGGGTGAGACAAGATGCAAAAGCAAAAATTGCAATGTCATTCAACACTGCATTGGAACGTGCACAAGCTGACATCACTATACTCAATAGTCGGGCTCCTGTTCCGAAGGTTCCTCCGCAGCCATCCAGAGGCAACATTCCCGATGCTTGATGATATCTGATTTTCTTTTTCTGTGTAACTTGTATTCCGCTAGATTGATTCTTATCTTGTAACTTGTAATTTGGTACTTTAACTGGTAACTTTGAGTTGGAATCTACCTTTTATAGCCTTTTGAACAATGTTATTCCTGCTTAAAAAATAACATATGTGTATGAAATCATTCGGTTAATCAAATTGTTTCATGAGTACATTGCATCGAAGTATTTATACCTCAAAACATGTAATTCGGGAACCCAACACATACGAGTCACACCCGGGCTAGGAGTAAGCTACAAGGTTAGTCCCAAACGTACCCTGAAAATGATAACCATTGATTATATCATTAGGTATCCCTTCTTTATAAGAATCTCGCACTTATGGAAATTCTTTAAGGGCTTATACGTACCTAAATTTTTATCTGCTTGAGTTACGATTGTTTCGCTAATCGCAAGCGTTCTCCAGAATAAGATGTTCTTGGAGTAATTAATATTTTCATGTCAGGCATCTCTTTATTAGGAAATTCCATTGTCAAATGTATTATTAATCAAGGATTTTCAAGAGAAGGTGCATTATTTATGCTTTACCTAACATGAATGCTATGTACTTTCGTAATTGCATTAATTATCAAGGATAATATAGCTTTAAATATTGTGCGTTCCATGGGTGTTGCAAAACTTCACCATGCATGTTTCGCAGATAATAAGATCCTTGTCCTGCTGGTGCTTGTATTGTGTACGGACCATCCCAAGTTGGTGCGAACTTGCCTGCATTTTTATCCCGATGGTACTCCGAAATTTGACGTAAGACATATTGTCCTTGAACAAAGTTTCGTAACTTGACTTTCTTATGGTAGTCCCGTGCCAACGTCTTTGGTAATTTTCTATCTTCTGGAGTGCCACCTCTTTTTTTTCTTCAAGTCATCTAATTTTTGTAACATTAAATCTGAATTTAGATTTTTTTTCCCATGCTTCTGTTCTAGTTGTAGGCAAAATGACTTCTGTTGGTATAACTGCTTCCGTTCCATAAGTGAGTAGGAACGGTGATTCTCCAGTGGATTCTTTTCTTATGGTGCGGTATGCCCATAATGTGTTATGAAGTTGTTTACACCATTGTTTGTAGTGCCCATCTAACATTTTCTTTAAATTTGTTGCAATTGTTTTATTTGTGGCTTCGGCCTGTCCGTTACTCTAGGGATAAAACGGTGTGGATTTATGTTTCTGAATGTTGAAAGCTTCAAACAACATATCAATATTTTTTCCTTGAATTTTTTTCCGTTATCAACAACTATGGTTGTCGGAATCCCAAATCTACAGATGATATTTTCAAATAAAAATGTGAACACATCTGAATCCCTGATTCGAGCTAATGCTTTGGCTTCTACCCACTTAGTAAAATAATCAGTGGCCACAATTAAGTATTTCCTCTTCTTGGTTACCTCAACTAACGGACCTACAATATCCACCCCCCATTTCGCAAACGGCCATGGACTGAGTACAGGATTAAGTTCTGTAGCAGGTGCTTTGATTCTTTTTGCGAAACTTTGGCAGTCTTCGCACCTTCGTACCATGTTTTCCGAATCCTTGAACATGGATATCCAATAATAACCTTGAATTTTGGCTTTCAATGCGAGTGAGCGTCTTCCACTGTGATTTTCTGCATCTCCATAATGTATTTCTTTGAGTACGCGTAATCCCTCCTTATGTGACAGGCATCGAAATAATGGTCCTAAAAAGGACTTGCGGTTTAAGATTCCATCCCGCAACTGGTAATTGTAAGATTTCAGTTGAATTTTCCTTGCTTCTTTAGAATTGGTGGGTAATATTCTATCTTGTAAATATTGATGAATTGGGATCCTCCAATCTTGTTCATTTAACTCATCATCTGCTTGTTGAGGCATAGGTGCGGTGTTTTGTATTGCTGGATCATCAATGTCTTCGGTTACACCTTCTTCTATGTTATCAGCTGTCTTTAACTTTATGGATGGTTCATATATTCGTCCGAATTTTATGGCTGTAACATTGGGATCTCTTATCATTGATGAAATGAATGCTAGTGCGTCAGCATGTCGATTCTTGTCTCGGGACAGATGCCGAAAAACTATACTTGGAATATGATTTACTAGAGTTTGCAAAAGATTTTTGTACTCTGTTAAATCTTCATCGAGTGTTTGGTATCTTAATTCGACCTGTCGAATTATCAACTGTGAATTGCTTGTGAGCCGGACATTGCTGATTCCTAACTCAATGATGAGCTTGAGAGCATGAACCACAGCTTCATATTCTACTATATTATTTGTATGCTCATCAAACTCAAGTCGAAATGAATGTATCATCCGTTCACCCATGGGTGCAGTAATTACAATGCCAATTCCCGCACCTTTCTTATTTCGGGACCCATCAACAAAGACTTCCCACCTTTGTGAATTTGCAGAGCTCAAAATATCCTGTGGATCCTCTTCCTCACATCCTGGCAATCCTTTAATACAAATTTACAATAAAAAGTGAATAATTAAAGTGATAAAAATTTTAATGATAAAAACTGTGATTGAATTAATTATTTTTTTTTCCGTCTATCGGACCTTGGATTTCATAATCTTCCTCAATCGGGAAGTCCGCAAGGAAATCAGCTAAAACTTGGGATTTTTGTGCAGTTTGCAACTCAAAAATGATGTTGAATTGCTCTATATGTGCATTCCATTTTACGATCCTTCCAACTTTCCCGGTGTTCTTCAATACTGATTTTAATGGTGCTTTGCTCGGGACACGCACGTAATGTGTGAGAAAGTAGGTACGTAATTTTTGGGTAGAAAAAACCAATGACAAAATGAGTTGCTCAATTTTGGTGTAATTTCTTTCTGCTGAATTCATGGTCTTGCTAATGTAATATACAGGTTTCTCCATTTTTTCATTCGTACGCACCAACACTGCACTTATTGCATCTTCCGTTGCCGCAATGTACAAAGTCAATATTTCTTCAGATCCTGGCTTCTGCAACGCTGGCAATGTGGCAAGATGCATCTTTATGTTTTGGAAAGCTTGATCACATTTTTAATTCCAGTCAAATTTATTTTTCTTTTTGAGTATATCAAAAAATGGTTTGCATCTTTCTGAAGATCTAGCAATGGACCTACTGAGAGAAGCCAAACATCCATTCAATTTCTGTACAGTTTTAATGTTCTTTGGGGATGGCATGTTCGTTATTGCTTGAATTTTTGCGGGATCAACTTCAATTCCATTCTTTGTAACCAAATATCCCAAGAAACGTCCCGATATCACACCGAAAATGCATTTTTCTGGATTGAATTTCATTTTAAATTTCCGCAATGCACCAAATATTTCAGTGATATCTTGTAGATGATCCGCAGATAATTTACTTTTTACCAGCATGTCGTCAACATAGACTTCTAAAATTCGCCCAATCCAAGGTTTAAATATAGCGTCAACCAAGCGTTGATATGTTGCTCCTGCATTTCGTAATCCAAATGGCATCCTGGTATAACAATACAACCCCCGTGGGGTAAAGAATGCAGTATGTTCTTGATCCATCTCCGCAAGTGCAATCTGGTTGTATCCCGATTGACCGTCCGTAAAGGACAATGCCTCATGGCCTTGCACGGCATCCACTAGATGATCGATATTTGGAAGTGGATAACTATCCTTTGGGCATGCCTTGTTTAAATTGGTGAAGTCTATACAAATTCTTACTCCACCGTTCTTCTTTGGAACGATCACCATGTTGGAAATCCATGTTCGGTATCGTACCTCACGAATGAATCTTGCATTTAAGAGCTCTGTTAATTCTTTTTCCACAGGATCGTGATATTCTGGAGCGACCTTGCGTATCCGCTGCCGAAATGGTGTTGCATCGGGTCGTATTCGCAATTCATGATGTACAATACTTGGGTCTATCCCCGGCATGTCCTTCATTTTCCATGCGAATACGTCCACAAAATCATGAAGAAGCTTGATCAAATTTTGCTCCATATCGGCCTTCATCAGCGTTCCAATTCGTACCTGCTTGGGAAATTCTGTAGTGCTAATATTTACAATTTTGGTTTCTTCTATAGAAGTGAAAATAGGTTTGGGAACTCCGATAGATGTTGGAGTTCCTTTTAATTGCTATGATGGTAGTCCTTCAGATTGTTGGTTTGATGAATTTCCTTGATTTTTGCTGCTCTCCCCTATTTCAATTGTAATTTTTGGTCTGATACTCAGTTTTAAGTATCAGTCTATTTCCTCTTCTTTTGCTTTTGCCTTGCGGTCTTTTTTCTTATCCCGCTGCTGTTGTTCCCGCTCCTCATTCATCCATACTTCCGCCAAAATACACAATTTAGCATCGTCCTGATCTCCTCTTATCTCCATTTCCCCTTGTGGTGTTGGGAATCGCAAGTATTGGTGATAGGTGGAGATGACACCTTTCAACTGGTGTACCTATCGTCTTCCGATAATTGCATTGTATGGGGATGGAGCATCCACAACACTGAACCTTGTCAAAATGTTTATCGGTCCAACAGAGAATTCCAAATCAATTTCTCCCTTTGGTCTTGAAGCTATTCCGTTGAATCCGTAGATTACATAATGAGATGGAATTAATTGATCTTCACTGAGTCCCATTTTGTGAAATGCATCATAAAACATGACATTCAAAGAACTGCCCCCATCCAGAAGAATTTTTTTGACATTCCATCCGGACATCGACAAAGTGAGGACCAGAGGGTCATTATGCATTTCAATTTCTTGATCCACTTCTCCCGCTGAGAAAGTCAAGGAGGATGCCATCCAGTCTTCCCAAGATTCTGTTATCCTTCCCGTTACTTTAAGAATTTCATGGTCTCGGACCCTCTTGCACAATTTTTTGTCGATCGCAGCATTCACATTTATATCGTTTTTTTCAGAAAAGGAAATCATATTGATAGTTTGTTTGTTGTATGGGATATGAACTGCCTTCCCTTTTTCAGGTCTTGTCGTTGATTCGGGTGTTTGAATAAATTCTTTCAACTCTCCAGCATCGATCATCCTTTGTACCAGAATAATGAATTTTCTACATCGATCTGTTGTATGCCCTTTATAGCAATGATACTCACAGTAGTCCTTTGATTTCTGCGTAAACTCCGGTTGTCGCCCTTTTGAAAGCGGCCACGGAAAGTCTGGTTTATTTTTTATGATTTTGAAAAGTTCAGAATATGAAATGTTAATTTTTGTAACACTCTTTCTTGAAATTGCTGAATGAACTTTTTGTTATTCCCTATTCGTGGGCGTTTTGATTCGCTAGCTTCATCTTTATTAGAAATTTTTTCCTTTGGCTCGGTGATGTTTCAATTGAATTGGTCTTTTTATACTACCTTGCTGTCGTGAGGTTATCCTTAGATATTGTTCTTGAACATCTTGCAGCCTTGCACATGTTTCTATTATTTCTCTGAGGTTCCCCTCAGTTTTCGGGTTATTGCTATGAATGTCAACAAAAAGCTGGCATCTCCGGTCTGCTATTCCCCACTTGTAATGGTTAACTGCAGCATTTGACTCAACATTTCTGATTGCCTGGCAAATTGCATGCCAACGAGCTGTATAATCTCGAATTGATTCTTCTGGCCATGAAGCAAGTGAATATAACCTATATATCCCCGAATCAACGATTTTGTTATACATGTACGCCTCGAGGAATTCCGAACTAATTGCGCATAAGATTGAATGGGATTTTTTGCAATTTGTCATACCATGCTAATGCCGAATCCTTCAAACTTGAGGGGAAACACCAGCACATTATAGCATCATTTCGGTCCTATCGTGACATCACCCGATTGTAATACTTCAAATGCGAAGTCGGGTCCCTTGTCCCATCGTAACATTCAAACTCCGGAATATTGTATTCTCGAGGCAATTGTGCACATGCTAAATGTGGAGCCAACGGTGTTCGCTTGGCTTCCTTCAATACTTCTTCTATTCTCCCTCCTTCTTATTTCTTCGAATTTTTTATTTCATCCTTCATTTGTTCCATTGCTTCAATATATCTTTGCCATTGTGTATGTTGCATCTCCTGTCCTTCCCGTTGCATCCTTGCTCGTGATGATGATCCCACTAATACTATTCTTTGATCACGGTTGTTCCTTACACTTTTGGGTGTTTGTCTACCAGAAGTTACTTCTTGGTCTCGTCGTCCTGTTGATCTCCAAAATTTCCACTTGTGTTACTTTCTTGATCTCCAAAATTTGCTTCTTGTGACATATCTTCTTCTGGCTTGTTTTCTCTTGGTTGTTTCTTTTCTTTCTTAGATGCTTTCTGAAAAATTTCCTTGTGCTAATAGCTTTAAAAAGTTAGTCATATAATTTCAACAAGATAATTGAACAAAGAAACAAATAGAAACAGATTTATGGATCTTCTGATTCCTTTGAAATCTAACTATATTTTTGGTGGCGAGAAAAGTAACATCTAACATAATACTTCTTCAGTATTAAAATTTACACGCAAAGAAATCAATCATTAGGACAAATTCATTCAGACTAAAAATTTCCAAGTTTCACCAGAATACAACTTCAATTTTGTAAATCACACAAGGAATTTCTTGCAATAAAGCTTATCTATTAGTAAAAATTCATTCAAGCCAAAAATTTCAAAACTTTACTCTAGTGAAAGTCTTCCATATGATTACTAAACTCCTGATACTAAATTTCTCTACTTTTAAATACAAATATAACAGAAAAAACCATTTTTCTACAATAGGTAGGATAAATCCTTTGACACTGTTCCTGTTTCTAGCGCGAAATTGTTTATGCCAAAATTCTCATTAGATGGGGGAATTGACAACAATTGACAATAATTAAGTAGTATAGAAACATTCAAATAGACTTATATACAGGAGTTCAAGATCCTTACAGGTATGGAAAAAGGATTATATATATATATATATATATATATTCATACATCAATAATTTCATACTACAACACTCTGTAAATACATACCTAATAGCTTTACTCTAATTCCAGTATCTTTCCTTCGTCTTTTCTCTTCCAATTTTTCTGACCCTGTTGAATGAACTTCTCTATTTATAGGTTGTTCAATGGGTCCCTCTCTTTTTCCTTTCTGTCTATCCTTTATGTTTGATCAGTCATGTTTTCCCGATCTTGTCTGTCAATTTATTGATTATCGTTCCACTGTATTCTTTTGGTCCGCACCTCTTGTCACGTTACTTCCTTGCATTCTCTTTATTTATGATTATCTTCGGATCAGGATGATCGTGCGGTTGACAGGCAGCTTCTTTCTTATGCATTGTCATGCTTTCGCCTTTTTGGCCCGTTACCTTGTACTATTGACACGTGCTCCTCGTACTTTATGAGTCATCTTCTTCCCGATCCTCAGTGTCAGTTATGCAGTTAAAGTAACTAAGTAATTAATGCTTTCTGTTTCGATCCTCTATGCGCATTTATTGCTCCTGTTTTTCCCGTTCCATTTGCATTTAATGCTTTCTGTTTCGATCAGAGTACTAACACTTTCCCTATCTTACTTGTCGATCATGCAATGATATTTTCAGTCTTTTACATCTGTCATCCACTCGAACTTTTATAAGGTTTTGATTGTGTGTTTCTCGCTCTTCTATAAATCTCTGCTTCTCTGCGTAATCGTTTGACATGTATTATCTTGACTTTTATTTCCTAACAACAAGTACCTCATGAAACTGTCCGATCAATTGCTTGTAGGTGCTACAACCCGTTTTTCAAAAGATGGATGGCTTCTATTGTCATAGGGAAAAAAACTGTATTATGCTACAATCCGTTCACAAGAGGACGATCCGTCTTCCAGATTTACCTGATGATCACGTACTTGGTGGAATGTCATTCTCGTCGGTACCTACTTCTCGTGATTGTGTGGTGATTGCTATCTCCAAATGGCTGGAAATGGATAGTGAGAATGAGATATCTTTTCTGGTCACTAACCGGGAAAGAGTGCAACTCGTTGGACTATTCATAGATTCAATTATAAAGTAAGCTCCACTGAAAACAAAATCTTCTTGTGTCTGGATAACTTTATGCCGTGTATAAACAACCCAGTTTTCTATAATGGAGCTTTTTACTGCTTAGATTATAATGGAATATTAGGAGTTTGTAGTATAAAAGGTCCAGTTGGGAACTTTCGAAGTGCTTGGAATAATTCGGTTGTTTTTATCCAAGTTATTTGGTGGAGTGTGATGAGAAACTTTTACTGGTGAATTTAGGGCAGAGCAGAAAGTCCGTAGATGTTTCTAGATTGGATGATTCAGAGATGGTCTGGGTATGACTGAACAGTTTGGGAAAGCATGCATTGTTTATCAGCTATACATCCAGCTTTTCAGCAGTCGCTCCACGTAGTTGCATGGAGAACAATATCTACTTCCCTAGATTACAAGGCGAAAGGATTTTATACTATTCTCTTGATACATGCAGGTATTTTATTGGGGGTAATCAACATTCTGCGCAAGATTTTCATAATACGAAGGAAAGAACAAACTGCACTTGGATTGAGCCTAGATGGTCTTAGGCAAGTATCCATTAATGTCTATCTATTTACTCCATCTGTTCTATGTTTGTCTTCTACAGAGCATAATAATAGAATTAGAAGCAAGTTATTCAGCAAAAGCATTTATTTGATCAATCTACTTCTGGGCCAAGTTGCCGTTGGGACAGTGGATTTCTATTGTCATTACTTTACATATTATTCAGTTATAAATTTGAAATGATTGCAAAATATCGAATGAAGTTGACTTGAAGCTTTTCAAGGTATGCATTTGTAATATTGCTTTGAAAGTATACTACTGAAATGACATTAAAAATATTAGTAATGAGCGAGTGTGGACCTTTTTAAAAAACTAACATTTCAGCTTTGTTCCTCATGAGCTCAAATAAGTTTCATAAGCCTCACATGGCAATCCTCGATGCACAATCTCACATGGCAATCCTGAATTCACAAATGTCCAATGCTTTTTGAAAGAGATCCCTTCGAAGTAAATTTACATTCAGTAGATAAACTTATTTTAGTCACATGAATGTTGTTACTCATAGTCACATCTCCTTAGTTTATTTTTCGTTTCTACTGTTGTAGCCACTGATTCCGATATTTTCGCATCTTTCATAAATATTTCGCTGTTACAATTTGTTATCAGAAATTAACTTATCCTGCTAATCAAATTTTAGGTTTTTGGTGCTGTAAAAGTGCTCCTGATGTGGAAATCAGCAATGCTCATTGATGTAATTAGCTCTGGTCTCTTAATGTACTTTAATATAAGGATCTGATGAAATATATCATGTTAAGCTTGTTCCCGAATTGTGATGCAAATTAATCAGGTGACATAGTTCTTTAATTTGCTTTCAAACTTATTCTCAACATTTTCTTCTCCGACCGACAGTTATAGGTTTATCGTCGTATTCATTGTCAAGTTTGTCTGTTTATTGGCTCGCTCAGAGCGGATGGAGAAAGTTCTGTCGAGAATAACAGACACCAAGCTTATGGGAATGTAAGGTGTTCAAATAGAGATCTCGGGGGTGGTTCTGGCGGAACTGTTCTCTTGTTTTTGCGTACACTTGCACTCAATGATGATGCCGTTCTTTCGACTGTTGGGGAAATGGCAGTTGTGATGGTGCTGGAGATGGTGGAAGGGTTCATTTTCATTGGTCTAACATTCCCGCTGGAGACAAGTATGAGCTGCTAGCAAGTGTCAATGGAAGAACTGAAACTATTAAACGTATCTTATTAAACGTATGTCTGTCAGCTTTCTTTAACTTGTATTGGTAGTTTTTTAACTTTCTATGTTTCCTCCTGGAGATTAAGGATTTGTGTTTGTGACAGTGGAGGATCAGGTAGAGATAATGTCTTGATGGGGAAAGTGGGACTGTAACAGGAAAAGCTTGTCCAAAAGGGCACTTGGGATCATTATGTAAGGTTGCTTCGTACTCTTTATGATGTTCCCTCTTGCCTTAGTCATTTTACTACCTGTAGATCTTCAAGAAAATTGATGACCTTACCCCTTCTTTCTTTCTTTCTTTAGATATGAAAGGTTTTTTCTAGATTCAAGTGTGTGTCTTATAAAGAGAGACAATAGGCAGAGGTATATTGTTGTGAAAATCCTTAATATATCCCATAATGAATGATATAATCTCTTTAATACCGAATATCCTATAATATTCGTAATACGCCCCCTCAAGTTGGAGTGTGGGGATCACGAACACCCAACTTGCGTAATAAGTAGGAAAACTGTGGAGCTCCAAGAGCCTTAGTAAAGATGTCCACAGGCTGTGAGACAGATGGAATATATGCAGTACAAATGTTACCTGCTAATAATTGTTCTCGCACATAATGACAGTCGACTTCTATATGTTTAGTGCGCTCGTGAAAGACCGGATTAGATGCAATATGTAAAGCTGCTTGGCTATCACAAAATAATTGCATTGGTTGAACATGTATGACTCCGAGTGACGAGAGAAAGGACTTCAACCAAGTAAGTTCACAAGTCGCAGCAGCCATTGCTCGGTATTCTGCCTCCGCGGATGAACGAGCAACCGTAGGCTGTTTCTTGGTCTTCCAAGAAATCGGTGAAGAACCGAGTTGGACAAAATACGCCGTAAGAGATCGTCGAGTCAAGGGACAAGCCTCCCAATCCGAATCACAATATGCAAAAAGTTGAAGAGAACTATCGGTCCGGAGTAAAATACCTTGACCAGGAGATCCTTTTAAATACCGAAGAACTCTAAACACAGCATCAAGATGGTCTTGGCGTGGAGCTTGTAGAAACTGAGTTAAAATATGAACCGCATAACTGATATCTGGACGTGTAATCAATAAATAAACCAAACGACCTACCAACCTACGATACTGCTCGGGATCAGATAAGAGAGTCCCTTGAGCTCGTCCAAGAGTGTGGTTCTGTTCCATGGGAGTTGTAGCCGGCCTAGCACCCGTAAGCCCAACTTCGGACAAAATGTCAAGCGTGTACTTGCGTTGACTTAAGAATAGACCAGTTTTGTTACGGGCAGCTTCAATTCCAAGAAAATATTTCAGTCGGCCTAAATCCTTCAGCTTAAATCACCTGTTGAGATATTCTTTAAAGACGGTACAAGCTTGAGAATCGTTCCCTGCCAAAATGAGATCATCCACATAGACAAGTATCGAGAGAAACACCTTATCCTTACGATAAGTAAACAAAGCATGATCAGCATGAGACTGGATAAACCCATAAGCACGAAGTGCGGTAGTAAGTTTAGCAAACCAATTACGGGGAGATTGACGAAGACCATACAATGATTTGTGCAACCGACAAACTTTATTTGGAAACGACGAAGCAAAACCGGGAGGAAGCCGCATATACACCTCCTCGTGTAAATCACCGTGAAGGAAAGCGTTATCGACATCTAATTGATGTAACTCCCAACCCTTAATAACAGCAACTGCCAAGAATGTTCGGACACTCACTAGTTTAGCCACAGGCGCGAATGTTTCCTCGAAATCGATACCTGCAACCTGATTATCACCACGAACCAAAAGACGTGCTTTGTAGCGCTCAATTGACCCATCGGCGTTATACTTCAGTTTATAAACCCACTTACAACCAATCGGTTTCTTTCCCGGAGGCAACTCAGTGATTGACCAAGTACCATTCTTTTCTAAAGCATCAATTTCTGCTTTCTTTGCACTACGCCAATTAGAGTCTAACATAGCACTATTGAAAGTACGAGGTTCAACCCCTGCAGATACAGCCGCTAGAAAATTCTTGTGGGATGGTGAGAAATTATCGCATGAAACATAATTAGCTAAAGGAAACGGCATACCTGAGGGGCTGACTGGCAGATGAGACGTGGGTGGGGGGTGTACGAACTGAGCCGTGTGACATCGCACATAATCTTTGAGATAGCCAGGGGGTTTGCGATCACGTTGGGCACGGCCTAACTCAGGTGGAATGAAAACCTGGAATAACTGTGCGAGGTATGGCTACTGCTGATGTCTTGTATATGCTACGATAACTAACCAAAATGTTGCTGGTTTTCTTATAGGGGAAACTTTTTTATCCCTCTCTTTCTCTCTTAGTTGGTTCCTAGGCTGTTTCAAAGCTTCCTGTCACTTCTTGTAACAGGTGGTGTTGCTGAAACTCCTTGTCCTTACAAATGGGTTGCTGACAGATATTATATGCCAAACTGTTATACATCTTTTGAAGAATTGATATTTACTTTCAGAGTGCCATGGTCATTTGGTCTTCTTCTCACGGGTCTCCTCATTCTGCTAGCTCTATTTCTTAGTGTTGCACGTTTGAAATTCTTTAGTGTTGATGAACAACTACCTGGCCCAGCTCCCACTCAACATGGCTCTCCAATAGATTATTCTTTCCCTTTTCTTGAGTCTCTTAATGAGGTTGGCACCACTTTGTTCCGCATCCTATTCAATCCTTATCCTTCCCATTCTTAATTTTGTCTTTCAATTGGTATTTTTCATATTTTAAAGGTATCCATTTAAATTTGACAGGTTCTGAAAACTAATAGAGCTGAAGAGTCTGAGAGCCATGTCCATAGAATTTACTTTATGGGGCCTAATACATTTGGTGAACCATGGCATCTCTCTCACTACCCTCCTGAACAGATAAAGATATCGTGCAAGTAATGAATACTGCTGTTTGATCTACTTGGTTCAAGTATTTCTTTTTGTGCCACATTTATATGCCAGATGAGGATGCATTCAATCGATTTGTGGATGAAATTAATGCTCTGGCTTCTAACTAATGGTGGGAGGGATCTGTTATAGTATACTTTCTGTTCTTGCATATCCACTAGCATGGACATGGCAAGAGTGGTGCCGTAAAATGAAATTTCAGTTACTGCGTGAGTTTGTTCAATCAGAATTTGACTATTCTTGCTTGCGTTCATGTCGGTCACGTGCTCTCTATGAAGGACTTAAGGTTCACTTCTATTTGTGTAATTACTTGTATAGTATCTGTCTTTTTTCTTCAGTCCCATTTGTTTTGTCTTAACCTGATGAACTTCTGGTTTATTTTGTTTTCACCATAAGAAAACTTAAAGCTGACTTTTTTTCTTTTTTTATGCAGATGGCAGCATCTTCTGATTTAATTCTAGCCCATGTGGATTTCTTTCTTAGTGGAGATGAAAAGAGGTCTGATCTTCCTCCTCGCCTCCTTGGAAGGTTTCCTAAGTGATAATGTTCCCACCAGCCTTATGAGTCAGGTATGTGGTGCTGACATGGAAAACCCCTTGCTGATTAAAATTTATGTGTGAAACCAGTGTATTCAAGGAAAAAACAACAACAGTATATTCTTAATTGATACAGTATTAATTTCTGAACTTTCAAGGCAACCTCTTTAATACTATTTTGGATTAATGCATGAAGGTGGTCCCACCAACCATTTGGTATCGACTCATAGCTGGATTGAATGCGCATTTGAGATTAGTTCGCCGTGGACACCTAAGAGTGACATTTTTACATATTGTCAGCTAGATCGAGAATTATGCGAATCCTGCTCTGACCATTCGTGTTCTGCGTTCGATCTTGCCTGGTTTCGGTAACAGCTTGTGGTTATTGCCAGTTTGGACTTGTGGTTTATGCTGTTGAAGAAGAGTTGGATCCTCCTTCATCTGTTGAAAGTGTCTACACAAACTCAAGAAATGATCCAGCATGCGTTAAGCAACCTGAAAATTTGCAGTTGCTAGTTGTAGTGTTTTAGGGCATTTTGTTAGAGACCTAGCTGAATTTCTGTTTCACATGTTCTTGTAGTGTTCACCTTATTCAAAGAGACAATTCACTAAGCCATTTAAGAAGAAGAAAAAATATTTCAATTGGTGAAAGGATGTCTGGAGAATTTTGGATACATTAAGTTTAAGAATGATTGAAGACAAGAAAGACATACTTTATCCTTTATCTTTGATAATTCATAATACTAAACCTGTTTGTCACCAGGTATTTATATTTATCAAAGTATACTAGCTGGTGAAAATTGCTCATTATTTTGTTAATTTGATAGCTAAAAATTCAAGAATTTATTTTTTCCAGTAATGGTAAATTTATTTTATTCAGTAATGGTAATCCTTTCGTAATGTATTTTAATTTTGCTGGATCTTGTTGGTTTGGTGATCTCAATACCACTAGTAGCAGATTTTAGCTTAGTGTTGCTGACTTTGCTCTAGTTATATTCTATTTCATTCCTGGACTTGATTCGAGTTTTATCTATTCTTCCTGTTGGTATACTATTCCCATTCCCGTCTGGAATCAATGCTCTATTTAGGCGATCAGCTGGTCATGCACGCGTATATGCTTTGTGGAACATTACATCCTTGATCAACGTCGGAAGTTGGTCTGGCACTGATAATATTATCTTTCAGTATATATCTTACATTTCCATCTACATATGTTGAAACACATATACCCTTATGGTTGATGGCTGAAACTGGTTGAGTCCAGCTGAGTCAGACCCAAGTTAAACTCCACTGTACTCTTTCTATATTCATTCCCTTTACAGGCCGTGGGTTATAAGCCCAGAAGTGTCACTATCAATCTATGAAAAATCCAACAAAACAAATTTGACACAAAAAACCCATTAGAACTCAACTTTCTAGACTACCCTCCCTTAAAAACCGTTCACTCTCATTAACTTCTCACTAATTCAATTCGTAAACTCATTATTTCCCTCTTCAACCACTTCCAAAATTCCAACCGTCAGCAGTTTCGAAAAATTATCAGAAAAATCTCCTAAAAAAACATCATATCTTCATCCTGATCGTCATAATCATCATCATCATCCTCATCCTCGTCGTCATCATCTCCATCACCACCAGTACATTAAAAAACAGAATCAGAAACTGAATTTCTGATTCTCAAACTGTTGTTCATCATCATCAGTAGATATACTAAGTTTCCCAGATCCTCCTTCTACTATAACTCAGAACTTTCTATTCCATTCTCTAACAGTTTAAACCTAACCAAAAATCGAAACAAAATCACTGAACATCATTAAAAATGATGAAGAAACAAGAGAAAAAAAAAAGATAAAAAGATGAACAGAAAACTTAATAAAAGCAGTTAAGAAACAAGATTCTCCAAAAGGTAAATCGAAGTTTCATTGTTCTTCAGTGATTGTTTATGGTTGAAAATCAACATGCTTCAATGATTTTTAGTTTCAGAATTTTGGTTTCATCAATGAATTTGCGTAATGAGGTTTCATCTGTTTCAAAATCACCGGCTTCATAGTTAGGTTTCAATTACATTTTTCTGTAATTAGGTTTCACTGATTTTCATCTTGGTTTCATCTGTTTGTAGCATGGTTTTAGGTTTCATCTGTTTTGACCTAATTTATTTACTTAATGTCTATTTGGATGGAACCAAAAAAGGTTTTACAAATTTTGTGTATATTTGGGACCAACAGTGTTGGTGTTTTTTACTTAATGTATATTTTGATGGAACCAAAATTGGTTTCATCATATTCTGTATATGGTTGGGACCAACAGTGTTGGTGTTTTTTACTTAATGGCTATTTTTATGGAACCAAAATTGGTTTCAGCATATTCTGTGTATGCTTGTGACCAACTGTGTTGGTGTTTTTTACTTAATACCTATTTTTATGTAACCAGATTTGGTTTCATCATATTCTGTGTATGGTTGTGACCAACTGTGTTGGTGTTTTTTACTTAATGCCTATTTTTATGGAACCAAATTTAGTTTCATCATCTTCCCTACATGTTTGGGACAAGTTCTGTTTGTGCTTATGGTTTACTTATTCTGTAACAGGAAAAAGAAAGACTGACAGAACCATATAGGTGCTCGTTGCATCATTTGTGTGCAGAGGCACCTAAGATAAAAGCTTGGATACAGAGTAAAGAAAAACACATGAAGGCACTTGTTTTTTTTTTCCATTTTGGCGTTTCTTCAAACCGTTCTTCGATGGTACGCTGCAAGAAGAAAAATTGAAAAAAAAGACCACAACAATTCAGATGATCTTAGGGTCATTTTATAAAAGTGTCAAGTGTCAGAAACTAGATTGTTTCAAGTTGATGAGAGCAAAGAATATGATACTGCAGACAACACCTGAACAGTTCGCTGTCATTTTTGGTCTACAAATGATGAAGAATGTAGATATACCCAAAGATGTTGAGTTGAAGAAAAAGGTGAACATGTTCGCGGTCGAGTATTTTAAAGGAGATAAGAAGATGAGGAAAACTGATATTCTCAGAGCTATGATGGATACTGCAGCAGATGAATCCAAAGCTGAAGACTTCGTCAAGCTATTCGTACTCTATCTCTTGGTTTCGATATTTGTCCCAAACAAAGGTGGGCAGTATCTGACTTCAAAATATTTGTACCAAGTATTTGAGATGAATAAAGTGTGTTGGCCTGATGTTTTTCATGAGTATCTAATTGAGTCTATAATTAAAGCTGAAAAAGTTGATGATGTATCGGGTTACGTCATTTACCCATTGGTAAGTTAATTTTTGTTTCTTTTGATTCATAAGTTGTTTGTTTTTTATTTTTCCCGAGTTTGATTACTAATTTGAATGTTGTGTTGTGTATTTCAGTATTGGTTTGCCGAGATGTCAAACACCACATTGAGACAAGATGGGAACGAAATGTATGCAAGGTTCGCTAGATGGAACCTAGATGAAATAAGCAAGGAAGTGGTGAATAATTTTGATGATCTTAGAAATAAATCAGAAATTTTATCAAAGGTAAAAGCAACAACAGTTCTTGTTTGTTTATAATTTTTAATGTCTGAGAATTAAAAATTTCAATCATTTATTTGGTTGCACCTTATTCCAGATGAAAAGAAATGATGGAAACAAATAAAGTTTCCATAGTTTATTTAATTCCAACTTATTCCAGATGAAAATATATGATGGAACCAGAAAAAGGTTTCATAGTTTATTTGGTTCCACCTTATTCCAGATGAAAACAAATGATGGAACCAGAAAAAGGTTCCATAGTTTATTTAATTCCACCTTATTCTAGATGAAAAAAGAATGATGAAATCAAAACGAGTTCCATAACTTTTCTTGTGTTCTGCAGATGAATGTGGGTTACCGTCAGGGATCCTTCTTGCTTCCATATAATGAACAAGAAATACGCTTGGTCCAGCGTATAGAGGAAGAGGATATTCATGTTGAAGAGTACATTGATGGTTAACTGCAGGTTGGTGATGGAAATGAAGAGGGTAATGAAAGTGAAGAGATTGTTGGTAATGCAAGTGAAGAGATTGTTGTTAATGCAAGTGAAGAGATTGTTGGTGTTAGAAATGAAGAGAGTGTTGGAACTGGAAATGAAGATAACGGTTTACAAGGAAAAATATAAGAGGGAGATAATTTTAATTGAAATACTTACAAGCGTTGGTAACAATGGGCTTTCTGAAGAAGATCAATCAATTCTGGCAAAATATGATGCTGAGGATAAGTTACAACCAGTTGAGGAAGACTTACGTTCGACAAAAACGTAAAAGAGATGAAACAGAAACAATTTCAAACAGTGAACAAGATGTGGAGGTGATATGTTAAATCTTATATGAGTTAAATATGATCTTGTTTATTTGTGCATGTTGGGTTAATGATAGTTCCATTTGAATAGATTTGTATGAATTTCTTTTTTAATGAAAGCGTTTCAGAAAAATTTCATTTGAGAATTATATTAAGTTAGAAATGTTAATATCTAACATATGTTAAAATATTGCAGGATATGATAACCAATGCTATAAATACTGTGGATGAAATGATAGAAAAAGAATGGAGTTTGCAGCAAGAAGAAACAGAACAAGATGTTGGGGATGTTGAAATTGAAAAAGAAAATGATTTATTGGTGGAAGAAGATGGTGAACAAAATTCTGACAATGTTGTTTTCGAAGATAATGCTGAGGTGATAATTTATTTTACTTTAATTTGATTAATTTGATTTGTTTTATGTCATTGAATCTATTTTTTTTTTTTGAAATCAATAAATCTTCCAGGAAATGAATATGCCTAAAGAAACACAGCAACATGATGCAGTGGAACCTGAAAAGGTTTCATCTCATGAAGTTCAGATTCAACGTTTAATTGAAGATTTCGAGGATTCTTTGTTGGAACCAGAAAAGGTTTCATCAACTGAAGAAGAAGTTCAGGAGCAACGGGTGTTGGAACCAGAAAAGGTTTCATCAACTGTAGGAGAAGTTCAGGAAAAAGAGGTGATGGAACCAGAAAAGGTTGCATCATCTGAAGGCAAAGCTCAGCAACTGATTGAAGAGGTTTCGGAGTTAACTCCGAACACAATTGAAGAATTGGAGGTGGCTGAGAAAGTTGAATCTGAAATCAAAGGAAAGCAAGCCAAAGATAATTTAATATAAGAAGTTTTGGAGATAACTCCAAACACAGTTGAAGATCAAGGTGGATGAACAAGTTGAATCTTGTTTGTCGAAGACTGAGTTGAGGAGTGTAATAGAAGAAGTTTTTGAATTGACTCCAGACACAATATAAGATATCAAGGTGGATGAGCAGGTAGAATTGGAAGCCAAGAAAAGTTCTTCATCAAAGCCAAAGGTACAGATTGAAGTGTCAACTCAAATCTAGGGTTCAATTTATGAAACTATTCTTCAGCAAATGGAAGATGAATATGCAAACAAGACTTCTACATCAAAGCCAAAAGTAAAGGCATGTGCTACTACTCAGTTATAAACATGGAAAATGATGTAATTGATTTAGAAGATGATATGCCTCATTTCGAGTTGGGATTGACGCAAACTGACAGTGACAAAGAAGATAGTGAAGACGTCAGTCCCGAACAAAAAATGAGTAACATAATCTCAAGGATGAGAAGAAAAAAAGGAGCATGCAAGCACCTGTTAAGATGCAGGATTATACACCGAGAGAAGCTAAGAAGAAAAAAAAACAAGAGTCTTTGTGTGAGCAAAAAACAAACTAGAAAGTTGGAGAACAAAGAAAAAGAGAAAAGGGAAGTCAAGTTGAAAGCAGTGGACAACTTAAAAATTATGCAAGTGCTGGATTCAAATCAAAAACCGATTGTGTGCAGATATTTTAAAATGCACAATGAAAGGTAAGTGGCATTCATACTATTAAGTTTTTTGGTTTCATAATTTAAGTGTTGAAAAAAAAAAAAAGAATACATTTGTTTCAGTTTCTCTTCTTCTTCTTTAATCTTTAATTTGTTTTTCAACAATTTAACAACAGTGACATGGATTGGGATAAAAAAGATCTGGTGTTCTACATTACAGGAAGGAATATGAATACCTTGGTAAGAAAGGGTGACATTGTAGGAGATATGATTGATTTCTACATGCTCAAATTGCAAAAAAACATATCAAAGAACATCATGAAACCAGATGGCGCTCCTAAGTATAGAAGGGCAGTTTTTCTAAGCACATATGTCTGTGTAAGTTTCCTCTAATTCTCTTATACAAGTGTCTTTCTGAAACAAAATTAGAAATTGATTTCTGATTTTTTACTGAATTTCAGACACTGCACTCAATCGGGAAAAATTGTCACACTGCAATTGAAGCTTTCATTGACAAAATGGATTACACTCCAAAATTTGTATTCGTTCCATTTCTAACAAAACTTAGTGAAAAGTCATATCACTGGACATTGTTAGTCTTTGATAATGAGACTGGAGAATTCTATCACTACAACTCCACGGCTTCCACTGAAGATGAATCCAGCAAAAGTGCTGAAAGCATGAAAGAAAAAATGGTGTCAGCATTCAAACAACATGTTGTAAAGCTTTGCCTAGACTCGAAAAGTCAAACAAAAGAATTTGTTTTGAACACCCCTTTGTGCTGTCAACAAGATGTGTTAGTACTTTTAAAAGAACTTGTGATATCTTAATTTCAATCTTTTTTTGTCTTTTTCAATTTAAAGATATTGTTTTATTAATTTCAGGAATGATTGCGGACTTCATGTTTGCTATTACATGAAGAGCCTTTTGAAAGGAAATTTTTCATCCGAAGAGCATATAAAACAAAAGGTGCAGAATATGAGGTCAAAGTTGGCATGCAAGATACTCCTTGACAAAGTTGCAGACTATGAGTCCAAAGTTGCAACTTAAAGTTATAATGGAGAAAGACGGGCAAAGATTAGGGTGGATGAGGACTAATTGAGAACATCCAGGAAGAGTAATAACATGAAGGTTCAGTTATGCAATTGTTTGGTTTCTTTTTTCAATTGTTATGTAAAATACAGTGGTTGTCCGTAAAACTAAGAAAGTTTAAAGAAGTTGTAAACAGAGGGTAGCTAAGAACAGTCTTTTCATCAGTCACTACTCTTAAGTTATAAAATATGTTGTGATATTTTTCTCCTAATCAAGGATGGACATCTTATTCAATGATTTGTTTCATCTTATTCCAGGATGATATTTTTCTGTTAATCACTCTTTTTGGTTTTCATCTTGTTCCAGATGAAAAAACATGATGGAACCAGAAAAAGTTTCACCATTTGTTTTTGTTTCATCTTATTCCAGATGAAAAAAAACGATGAAACCAAAAAGGGTTCCATCACTATTTTTGGTTTCATCTTGTTCCAGATGAAAAAACATGATGGAACCAGAAAAAGTTCCATCATTTTTTTTTGTTTTATCTTATTCCAGATGAAAAAAACGATGAAACCAAAAAGGGTTCCATCAACTTAGAGATGAAAAAAAACCTGAAGAATGTGACAAATTATGAAACCTATTTTGGTTCCAACAAATTATAAAAGCCTGCAACTATGACAAACTTAATCTAAAAATAAAATAACATGAAAGACCTGGAGCAAATTAAAATTTTAACTGTAAAAATTATAGAAAAAAGAATAATAAAAATATGTAGATTAAAACATATAGTAGTCTGAACGAAAAATGAAAATGAAAGTCGATGAATTGTTGTCAAAATGAATTCACATCTGCCGCGCAGGGCATGTCCTTCGGTTATGGGCACTCAAAACATGGAAGATACCACAAGTTCCCATCTTCTTATTAGGAACTGAACCTGTATTAGTATTTCTCTTGTTCTTCCTTGGACGACCTGAATGTGGTAGAGCATCAGGACCAAGAACAAGAGATTTTGGAGACACAATCGCAGGCTTTTCAACTGTGGGAACATGATTAATTGGTCTTGCATAGGATTCACGGTAGAACTTTACTGTAAAGTAGAATTCAACATACTTATACGGGTCTTCTTCATTTAGCATGATACAACGGATAGCGTGGGCACAAGGAAAACCGTTGATGCGCCAGCGGTTGCAAGAACATGTTCTTCTTTCCAAATCAACCTTTTGTGTTAATGTAGAATGAACTTCAAACACATATTGCGAGGACTTGGTGACACTATATTCACGAATGTGCATCTTGTTGTTACAGAGCTCAATTTCAAATTCTAGACATAAAGTTTCTCGCCACTTCAATAATGTTGCACATTCTTCGCGACGTACGCATATTTGATTCATAAGCTTCACTCTGATCTCATCAACCATGATGGCTATAGGCTTCTCTCTCTCTTCAACGATCCAACTATTGAAACTCTCAGCGATATTCGAACACAACCTACCATAACGACGACCCGGGAAATAAACACTTTCCCATTTATCAACCGGAGCTCTACTCAGATAATCTTGTAATTTCTGATTTTTGACCTGCAACAAATTCTCCCATTTCTCTGAAAATTTTATATGTGTATTAGCATACGCACATTTTTCAAACAACCCAAGCACATAATTTTTATAAAACTTACTGGACTTCGGCAAGTATGTATTGATATTGTTCTTCATATGCCAATAACACCAACCATGAACAACATCAGGGAATACATCAGGGATTTGATTCACCAAACCACTACCTCGATCACTCACAAAAGTAAGTTTTTTGCGCAGAGAAGAAATGAATTGATTTAAATTCTCCAAAAACCATTTCCAGTTGGCGTCATTCTACGAAGAAACAACATCATAAGCAAAAGGATAGATTTCTGAAAACATAATAGAAAAAAAATGTCTCAGCATATAAAAACGATGAAACCAATTTAGGTTTCATCTGTTTTCAAATAATTTTTTTTGCAAAAATAGGTTTCAGTGATTTTCATCTTGGTTTCATCTATTTGTAGCATGATTTTAGGTTTCATCTGTATAGGATTAAATAACAGACCTATTTATCAACTCAGAAAAAAATAGAATGTTTAAGAAACTTACCGTCATTACCGGTTAGACCTGTTGCTGCCATGATATGACCAAGGTATTTGCTCTTAAAATGGGATGCATCAAGACGACAGTAATTGAATCCACGAATGCATGCTCCGAAACAGATAAACAATCTCTGGAATTTTTGAGTCCCATTTTCAACTTCCAAAACAACACGAGATCCAGGATTGCTTTGAGTCAATTTGTTGGTATACCATTTCAAGTACATAAATGATTTCTCGTTCTATCCCCATGTATTATTCAATGGATGCCTCTTCCCTGCATATGCATAATAACGACTAATGTCAAAGCAATACACCCTGTAAACTGATTCATAATATCCTTTGAATTCTTCTTTGGATTCTGTTTAATCTCTTCTAGAATCAAACTACTAATTAGTTTCTTCGACAGATGTGGTCTGTTTAAAACTCCACCACAACAAGTATGCTTCTTATTTAACTCCTTGATAATAAAAGGACTACCTTCAACACAATCAATAGAAACAACAAATATATGCCATTCACATTTCTCTTTTTCCTTCTTAGAACAACATGCACCAATCCTCAACTTCTCATTCCTTGTCATCTTAAATGAATACCCAGATACTGCATGATATTTCAACAAATCAGAGCGAACGTGTTGAACACCTCCATTAAAAACCTGATTGACACCCTGAAAAAGGCCTAACCAATGCGCAGACTTCAACGGTTCTTTAACTTTATTACGAACATCATAATCACCTAAATTTGTAATTGTTGCATGCTCGAAAGATATAATTCCAAAACTTCGTGGCTGCTCAAATGGTATGATTCCTGAAACTTCTGAACTACAACTAGAGGACTCATCTCTATGCCTTACATGTAACTCAAGAGATGGAAGCTTATTAAACAAAGTAAATAAAGCAACCGATTGGAGATCAAAATCAGAATTGATAACCTTTTGCTGACCACAAACTATGTGAAAAATTTCAATAGAAAGAACAGAGAATTGACATCAACTTGAACATATACAACCCTTCAAATCACAAACAGATGCTTGTAGACCAATACGAAAAGATAATATATCCTCTTTGTGAGATATAACAGCGAGAACAGATTCCATAATCTACAGGAAAAAGTATGAAACAAAAAAGAGTTTCACTAGCTGTGAATATAAACAACAAAATCACAACAAAAAATGAATAAGAAACATCAAAAACATAACAGTTTGATTCCAGTAACATATAGGACAAGGTATGAAACCAAAAACAATTTCACTAGATGTGAATATAAACAAAAACAAACAACAAAAAATGAATATTAACATCAACAACATACAATTTCTGATTCCAATAATCTACATGAAAAAGTATGAAACAAGAAAGAGTTTCACTGGTTGTGAATATAAACAACAACATTTGAATAAAAACATCAAAAACATAACAATTTGATTCCAATAATATACAGGACAAGGTATGAAACTAAAAACAATTTCACTAGCTGTGAGTATAAACAACAACACCAACAAAAGAAAATGAATATTAACATCAACAACATAACAAATTCTGATTCCAATAATCAACAGGAAAAAAGTATGAAACATAAAACAGTTTCATTGGATGTGAATACCAACAACAACACCAACAACAACAGTTGAATAACAACATCAAAAACATAACAATTTTGATTCCAAAAATATACAAGACAAGGTATGAAACCAAAAACAATTTCACTAGCTGTGAGTATAAACAACAACACCAACAACAGAAAATGAATATTAACATCAAAAACATAACAAATTCTGATTCCAATAATTTACAGGAAAAAATTTGAATATTAACATCAAGAACATCAAAAACATAACAATTTTGATTCCAATAGATTTGAATAAGAACATCAACAACATAAACATAGAAATCGTAAAAACAAATAGATCTGAGTTTCATAATAAACATAAAATCAAAAATTCAACAACAAAAATAATCAATTATACATGAAAGTTGAAATTCAGTTTGCGATGAATGATTGAACTAATACAACAGCTTGAGACGAATGAGAATATGATCAAATTGAAAGAAAAAATTGTAACTTCAGTTGGAATCTTCAAACCAATATCTAATCTCACTGATGACTGATTCGAAGAACAAAAACAAAAGTTTGATAATCAATAACAACCAAAATAAATAACTCGAAAATTAAAAAACAATCAAAATCATAATAAGAAAAACTAAAATAAAGTAAAATCAAAATCAAACTTACCTGATGAATACAATTGAAGTTACAGTTTCTGTTCTTCACTTAAACAGAAACCAAAACGAGTTCGGTTCTTCAAATAATCAATGGATTTTCGGAGAAGATTTGTTTCTTCAGTACAAATAACCGGTTCTTCAAATTGAAAACCCTAGACGAATCTAATATTTTGAGGAGACTTGGCTTTTTTTTTTCCAAAATCAGATTCTGTTATTTGAAGGAAATTTGATTTAGCCGAATCTAAGATTTGATTTTATCATTTGTTTCCATTTAAAACATATAGATTATATAGGAAAGGGTAATTCGGGTATATTAAAAATAACTAAAAAATAAATTTAATCCATATTAAAGGAAATTGGGTTTTAGTTTCATTTTTAATTGAAATGATTTTTGTTTATAAAACATAATATGTGAGGTGTTTTTGTATAAGAAGTTTGTTCACCTTGGTTTTTTATACCAAGTTATGATCCCTTTATTTCATGTTTGTTTTTCACCTTGTAACTCTACTTGTTTCTTATGGATGCATATTCTTGCCGAAACAGATGGTGGCTTTCGTTTGTGGATATATCCATTACAAGACCCAATCAACATCTAGTTATCCAGACTTTCAGCCCTGGAATTTTAACATGTAAGCAATTTGGGAGTTTATAACGGTGGATGTTTCCAACTGGACTTATATTGTGTAAATGTGTCCAGGCATGATTAATCAATTGGCACGTCGCTAACCTAGAATTTCAAGACCGCTCATTGTACAGTAATGACCGAGCTCTCTTCTGGCATTCATGACAACATACTGCACTTTCATCAATCAGGTAGATCACCAAGGATCTCGATTTACAATCATAATTATTGGCTTTATTTGTTGTTGTACCTCCTCAAAAGGTATTTGAGCGAGAGAGGGGTCAAATGTATTAGCAAGGAAATCAGTTGAAAGTGTACTAGTTATGCAAGAATTTATTTTACTGTGTACACTTTGTTGTAATTTGAAGACAAACTATAGAAACTGTAGGCTTTTTGCCTTATTTGAGATATTTTTAGTTTTTCACAGCATTTTTGTTTTTGATGTATTCCTTGTGAAATTTATGGCTAATTTTATTGGCGGGGTGTTAAGAGGATGGGTGTTACCATAACTATGGACCTAATAGGTCCACAGCTAGACCTTACACCAATTCAATCTGATCAGATGGACCCATAGTTGCAGTTGGCTCCTGAGAACTTTGATCACTTCAATAGGTCCAGTGAAGCTTTGCATACTGTGGACAGTGAAGCTCTGCGTACTGTAATCAGTGTTGCTAGATGAAAAACCAAGTTCACTGCCAAAGTATGTCTGCAGTACTGCTAAGGAAACGGGTACCCTATGAACTACTTGAAAAGCTGTTAGGTACAGCATCATCAATACAAAGATAAAAAATATCCAAACCAACACCGAAAGTGGCTTATGTGTAGTGTATATGGATGGGGATCTTGAGGGTCTTGAATATGTGTTAAAATTTCGAATTGATCTCATAAATAAAAAGATCTATGAGTAGTATAAATATGTCTATCAAATTCTTTATATTTTATAGAGAAAATTTTAACAACGCCAGTTATTAGTAAAGATTTATTTGAAAAAATAACATATAAAAATAAAAAGTATCACTTTTTATAGAATAAAAATAAAAATAAAAACATCCACTTTTTGTGGGACAAAGGGAATATTTGATAGTCTTCCTACAAATTTAAAAATATCATTGTTAGAACATACAAGTCAGTCATGATGTGTCTTTATTCACCAATTATAGTCTGACATGTGTAATGGGTCATGTGTTGTGTCCAGGTCATCTCTAGTCTTCCTGTTGAGTCCATCTGCTCTATATACGCAATTGTCCTGTATTGTTTTCATTATTTGTTTTGACAATACAATTTATAAATCAGTCACAGATCTTTCGTGGTAATCTTTAGATTCTTTCATGGTATCAGAGCTACAATCTCTAACGAGTTGTTCTTGATCCAAATTCATCTTTCATTATCATCTTCCGCTTCAAAAGTATCACTCTCATAACTTCTGAGAATAATCACTGATTTTGGTTTCATCTCAACAAAAAAAAAAAGATCCAAAAGCCTCACCATGAGTATCAGATTTTTGGGTACCATCTCCTTCAACAGATTTTGAAATCTGTCCAGTTTCTTGAATCTTCAAGTTCTTCATTTCCATTACATCTTCTTCTCTTGGTGTTAGTAAATATGAAGAAGAAGCATCCTCAGTTACAGAATCTTGGAAATTTCCCTTCCATTAATGGTGTTTATGTTTTTAGATATGGATTGCTAACTTCTTCTTTCGATTTATTCAAGTGTCATATTGAGTTTCGAGTTTGGGATAGAGGAAAGATTCAAGATCAACTGTTGCAATTGAAAGTTTCAACAGATTTTGTGTATTCATGGTGGTGATTTGGAAATCAAATTGTTGATTTACTAACAAGAGTTCTTTGGTTCAGTAGTTCAATTGTTTTTCATCAAATTGGACATGGCTTAATTGTGACCTACATTTTCAAAAGAAACATCAACTTCTTATCAACAGGATCCACTGATCACTAATAGAAACAAAAACTTCAACAACATCAATAACAACTTCTGGTAAGATTTACGGATTACAAACCATTCTTGCAACAACAACTAATCTCAAATATGATTTAACCTCAGATGCAAAATCAAAACCTGCAGAGGTAACAATTTTTTATTACTTTTTGTCTTGATGAGTTAAAGAACATTGTTGATTGAGTAGGATGAGATTGGGAAAACTTCCAACCATTCAAACTTCTGTTATTCATCAAAATCCTTGTGTCTGTTAACCAATACAGAATACCAACAACATTTTTGCGTCTCTTAACCAACAGAGAACACCAACAATTTGCGTCTCTTAACCAACAGAGAACACCAACAACATTTTTGAGTCTCTTAACCAACAGAGAACACCAAACCAAATACCGGAATCTACTATTTATGTTGTTATTCTTATTGCTGCTAGTTTTAATGGTGAATTAGTACTTCTAATACTTATGTTGATTGCTTTTGGTTACACTTGTTCGTCATTTTTTATACTACTTCAATTCCTGGCTCCTTCTGAATGGTAGTTCGTTTGGAAGTATATATACTGGAGTAGTAGACATGGATTTGCATGTCTTGGTGTTGATCCAAAGAAAGGGATCAATGGCTTGAGTTGTCATGTTTTATAGAGGACAATGTAGACAACAATACCATACCAGTTGAAGTTGATCAGTGTCTTGATGGATGCTCATTTCTGGTGCTGTCGACATGGACAAATTGTTAAGTTCTTATTTGTTGCTGTGGACTAAGCAAGAAAATGAAAATGAAAAATCAAAGAAGAGGTTTGAGAAATGTTCCAGAACAGAAGATGAAAACAGTGCTTGTTTACAAGGATTCCAAGTATGTCACTCTTTGGTAGGAGGAACTGGATCTGGAATGTGTACTCTGTTGATTTCAAAGATCAGAGAAGAATATCCTAATATAATGATGCTTACTTTATCTGTTTTTCCCATCACCCAAGGTTTCTGATACTATTGTTGAGCCCTACAATGCTACTTTGTATGTTCATCAACTTGTTGAGAACGATGATGAGTGTATGGTTCTTGATAATGAAGCTCTATGCGATGTTTGCTTCAGGACTCTTAAACTTACCACTCCTAGCTTTGGGGATTTAAACCAATTGATATCTGCAACAATGTCTGGTGTTACCTTAGTTTATGCTTGTTTTTTACTTGGACAGTGATGCTCTCTTCAGAATTTTTGGTGTTCTTGTCTCCACTTCATACCTTGCAGGATTAGTGTTCTCTTTCCATAAGACTTGCGGATTCTGATTTCAAGTGTTGTTGCTGCATCTACAGGCATCGATGGCGTAACGTTCTCGTTGTGCAAACTGATTCACTTGTACAGTGATTAGTTTGAGGGGGATTGTTAGAACATACAAGTCAGTCATGATGTGTCTCTATTCACCAATTATAGTCTGACATGTGTAATGGGTCATGTGTTGTTCATGTGTTGTGTCCAGGTCATCTCTAGTCTTCCTGTTGAGTCCATCTGCTCTATATACGCAATTGTCCTGTATTGTTTTCATTATCTGTTTTGACAATACAATTTATAAATCAGTCATATATCTTTCATGGTAATCTTTAGATTCTTTCAATCATCAGCAACACTGTTTGCTTTCCTAGGAAGTGAGAACATATGTACAAGTATAAAAGGCCAAAATCAAAAGATTCCAAAACATACGAAGAGTCACGGATTAAGTTGCTTGTCTTCCACCTAAAAGATTGCAAAACAGTGCCCAAACTGCCAGGAAAATAGTCAGGTTTATAAATAGCATCATGAACACAAGTAAAATTGACTATGACATAATGCAGAACCTGTATTATAACCCTATGACTGGCGAGAATTTGAGAATTTCTTATGAAGAACCTGAAAGAGAAAACACGTTCATGACTGTTAGAATTAATGTGGCTGTAGCTATGCTGGACCCAATCACTAGCTCTGGTATAGGTTTAACTCTCATTAATTATGCAGGAACCACAACAAAAGCAAGAGGTTACTACACAGATTGTAGAACGAGAGAAGAGCTAGAAATGAGAGATGCTGAAACTGCCTACATATGGGCAACACAATGGAGCGGGCACAACATCATCTTTCAAAGTAATTCTAAACCTACTCTTATATTGGTGATGGGAATGTATGCCAGAGCAAGAGAAAAAAGATACTCTATCAGTGAAGACTTTGATTTCAAAGCCACAAATTGCATAAACTTCAAAGCACAAGGCTTTATATTGAAAAGTAGATTTCAAATAATAGAAGCAGCGCATATATCTGCATATTGTAACCATTTAGATATAAACCACATATGGTCAGGGGAAAACCTTAGAGTTCTTTTAAACAATCTTCATTTCCAATTTTGGGAAGCATATGTAATACAATCTATAGCCTATTATAAATGTTTAGTTATATATCATTCATGGTCAGATGAAAACCATAGAACTATCTTAAGCAATTCTCATTTCGATGTATGGAGTACTAAAGTAACTCACTCTACTGCTCTCTACAGTGAGGAGTCAAGAGTTTCAATTTAATGAATGAGGTTTTTCCTCTTCGGAAAAAAAGGAGAAGAAGATGTAGTCGTTCCATTCATGAAATTGATCACATTTAGTTATTCAGACTTGATCATAGTCGTTATCGCCAGCGACAAAGACTTGATCGCTCGACATAGTGTTCATCGCTTAGAGCTTCTCCCATAGTGGCGCGCCCTGTTTGTCTAGCTACCTAACTGGACAAACTAACCCATTTGGTATGGGTTCATACGACTTGGCCTAACTAGGCTATGACTTCACAACTGAGTATCTAACCACGACGCCACATGTTGGGTTTTGGTTAGTGATGTATAAACCACATATATATCCCATTTAAACCATAAATATTTTTTTTCTTACCTACATATTGATATTAAATGTTATTTTTTCACCGTAAAACTTATACATATATAAAAATTAGTATTCTTAGATTATAAATAGGAGGATGAAAAAATAATAGGGTTTATTTGAATTTGGTACCTGGGTTTTGTCCAGATTTAGTGTTCTCACTTACATTTTTCCAACGTTAGACTTTAGTACCTAGAATCACTGTTCATCCTGGATGACAAAGTTAAAGTACTGACTTCCGTTTATATTTTTTTTTTAAATAAAAATAAAAGTAATACTTAACGTCGTTAACGGCGTCGTTAACACGTGAGTTTTTTAAAACTCACATGCCTTCTTATACATCCTACGACTATGACTCTTCAGATCCAACGGTCGTATTTTTAGATTTTCATTAGATGAGAACACTAAGAATTCTTCCAGAATTTGATCTTTGCTCCAAGCATCTCAAACCAGAATTTGAGAAAAACAGTTCCTCTTAAGTGAACACCAAGAAGTCTTCCAGCAACTTGTTCGACCTTGTAAAGAGTCCAACACTTAACGAAATCCAATGACCAAGTGGAAATCTCTGGATTCAAGGCATAATTTGGTTGTAGAAAGGAGTTTCCGGATAGAGAAATGCAGAGGTTGTGACTCTTTATCCGAGCATAGCTCTAGGTAAAATCATCCAATTTGCAAGAATAAGGGGTTTGAAAAAGGTATGTCAGTAGCCACTAAATCTGTTTGTAGTCAATGAACTGAAGATATCCAATCTAAACCACTAGATAAACACCAAGCTCCCACATTGTGCTAGGGACAGCTAGAAAGTATTCTCGTACAAGGAAGGGGACACCAATCCATCTTGAAAAATATCTGCATATTTGAAGACAACCACTCATTTGCAAAATATTGTAGGTGCTATGAATACCATTATCAAATATGTATGAGAAATCCATAAAAATCTAGAACCACCAGTAGAGATAGTAGCAGAACCATATGTGACTACAGAAGTTGTAACCAAATAAAGCTAACAGGAGTCCAAAAAAGGGAACTCTAGCCTTGGTCAAAAGTTGATGCAGCATCATCTTGGACACACTTGAACCACAGACGTAATATATACTGGAAAAACACTTAACCAATGAACATAACAGTACTCATAAGAATGAGCCTGAAAACCACACAAGTTCATCGGAAGTATAAGTCAATGCTACACCACGCTTAACCGGTGATTGAATTTCCACTCGTAGAACAACAACTTTATCTGGATAAGGGGAATGAAGTTGGTGTTGCAAATAGGAATTTGTTGCCTGAAGAGAGAATAGGCTATATCTTCTTTGCCTCCATGTTTCTCAAATCCAATTTCATGAATCCCTCAAACAGATCCGACTCCAACCTGTCTCCTACTTCATTCTCAGCTTCGAAGAATCAGCAAAACCCATGACAGCAATATAGCCATGGTTAGAACAGTTGCGAACAAAGTTGTACTAAATTGGTGGTTCTATCATTTAAACGAACACCTTGGATGTATTTTGTTGATGATACAGATATGAGCTTGATACTAGCTTCTAAACCCATTGCATCTCCTTCCCTGCAGTATTTTCTACATAAACAACCACTCAACATTTCTAAGCCATTTAATCATTCACATCACCATTCAGTCATCTTCTTCTTGTTTTTGGTTGTAACAACAGCTTCTCAAACTAACTCTGTATGAACCTGAACATATTGAAAATCCATCTTCAATCTTCACAGTGTCACCCAAATTCACAATCTAGCTCGAACCCAATTCAGCCCCCAAATCTCGACCAAAACTACCACCAGTTCCAGCCACTACTGCTGTGTTCTTCCGAGCTTCAATTATCTCTTTCTGTTGAGAATTGTTGTTATTGTTGTTTCTGACACACTGACATTTCTGGCAGCACAGGGTCTTCTTGTTCTTTCTTCTTCAATCAGCAACCACCACCTTCTCTGCCAGCCAAGACATAATCCAATCACAGCAACATCAAACCCTTGTGATTTCCGGCAGAGAACACTCTTTAAAATCCAACCAATTTCTTACAAAACTCGACCCCAAGAACCCATAGCAGCGATTACTAAGAATTATTGTTCTTCCCTGTCTTCTATTTCTCTCGGCTTCAGAACTAATCTCTCGAGCTCACTGTCCAACTCACTGCCTATTCTTCTCAGATTCAATCGAACCCATAAAAACCCTAACTCTTCTTCAGGCTTTCACAAGTTCAAAATCACGGCAGAATCATCAATTTCTTTCCCGGATTGTTTCTCTGCAACAACAAATCATCAAACCCATCTCTTGAAAAACATGAAGTGGATGAAGGTGGAGAAGCAGATGATAGATGGAGGCGGAGAAGCCATTTCCTCTGATAGATGGAATCGTTTTGGGATGTTATAAACGTTAGTTAGATCTTAATTGTTCATCTTTGAGATGAAAGATCTAATATAAGACGTAGATCTTAACCGTTAGGGACTTAGTTTGTCATTGTTAGCAAAATTTGTTTTTTTAGTAATTCAAATTTAATTGACGGAAAAAAATGACACGTCATCATTTCACGGGTCTTAACGGGTGAACAGTGATTCCAGGTACTAAAGTCTAACATTAGAAAAATGTAAGTAAGAAAACTAAATCTGGACAAAACCCAGGTACCAAAGTCAAATAAACCCAAAATAATAACAAGAAATTGTTTTTTATTCTAAAAGAGAATTGATGTACTTCCAGCTTCAAGGCTCGATTAAGATTTTTTAGACAAATATTCGACCCTTCCAAATATAATTCATGAGTACACTTGAGTAATTGAATATTTTCTCCAGGACACAATGAAACCTTATAACAACGTTATCGAATTTAAGACTTGTACAATCTTGATTGACCAAGAACACACAAGAAAGATTTTCTGATGATGCTAGAAAAGAGAGAAAACAAGAAAAGAAAAAAACATTTTCTACTCATACATGAATGAGAATTAATAATTACTAATTACAGGGGACTTATACCTATTGGAGATGCCTCTTCATTTTCGATAGACATATATAGTGTCTAATGTGAATGGTTATGTCTTATGTAAACCATCATGTCTATTCGTATTTCAACTGAAATTTGAATATCAAAACCCCTTTCATAACGGTAAACAAAATACGGAAAACTTTTTTTTTATGATATTAAAAATATCCAATATAGCCTACCTCAGTCAAGCTAGGATTTCGCCATACTTATAGGCTTTATTTGAACTCTATTATCAATATCCCAAGTGACGAGCTCTCTCTTTCCTTCTCTGGTGAATCCACAAAGTTGGGTGTTGTAACAGTTGTGTGGTGTCGTTACAGGCCCTTGCCATATATAGCTCGCGAAATATATTAGCTAATTGTATCATTTTCAAACACTCCATATTTGATAATCGTATAATGTGATAGCATATACAGTGGTAAATAATAAATTTACAATGGTAAACAACGATTTTTCCTCTCTCTTATTTCTCTAAAATTTTATTTTCTCTTAGCCAATTTGTTCGAAGCTTAATTCCCCTTCTCATATCTGGTCTTTAAGACCATACCTGAGGAGCTGGTGTAGTTAGGTTAGCTATTTGGTTGTTTCTTTTAGGTTAGTTTCTTTGGCTTCTCAATCTTTTACCATGATTTTAAGTCTCGTTTGCCTTTCGCCCCCTTTCTCCAGATCAGCATCGCAACCTCAACACATTTGTAGAATGAATGTGGGTGTTTCAGATCTGGCGGTAGAGTCAGCGGTATGATTGACATTCCCAACCTTAGTATTTTAAGCTATTGTAAATGGTAAAATTTTGAAGAAGTGCAAAATGGATATTTTAGGTAAATATTCGGACTAGAGGTAAAATGATCACTTCAAATATTCTCAAACAGAGGGTAAAATAATTGTTTTTATCAACTTTCGAATCAGAGAAAAATATTCATTTTACTGAAAGTCAAGCGAAGTTCGCCTCAAGATTCGTGACAAAGATAATGCTCGTGAAGGCCTGGAGATGGACGCATGAGGAAGATCTAATCCTTATCCTCATGGATGAAGCTCACTCCTCACCTCACAGGAAAGGACAAAGCTCAGTCCTAGCCTCACAGGATAGGATGAAGTTCAGTCCTCGCCTCACAAGACTGAACTCAACTCTTACAAGAGAGACTCAACCCTTCGTCTACGAGGAACCTATGACCGTGATTCTGAGCACCTCCCTGAGAGATACGATGGTCACAACATCTCTAAGGCGTCGTGAAATGTCCATGAATGACTCATGAGCATGAGCAACATCTCTAAGGCGTCTACTCTAGGATACGACATGACCTTAGAGTGATTCCCAAGACATCCCCGTGAGATACACAGGTCATTATGCCCCCGGGCCTCGTGACAAAATCCTAGAATATTCTTGCGATATACATTTGTTATGTCTTCCATATAATATAGACACAATTATGATTGACATCTAGCACATCCCGACGAGATATGTTGGTAAAAAAAAGTGTTACATAAGTCTCGCAGATACAGTCCCATATAGACAAAATACATTATTAGACATGCAAGCCTCACTCTCAATCTCCTGAACGCGTCCCAGGTGACTCTAGGAGACTCAAATTCCTTGCAATATCTAGTCGGCCTCATGAATATTGAGCATTACTAGCTCATTTTAAACTCTTGTACATGCACGAAACTTATGCACAAGCCTCACCCAAGGCACATGCCTCTTCCCTAGTCCCTCAAAGCATGCTCACGGCTAGTAATTTTTGAGTATGAGACACACATATTTATCCAACACATGGAAAAACCTCTCGGAGCTTCATACACTCATCATAGGGAGCCACAAGCAAGGATTCAGCCTCCACAAGTCTATTGTGGCCGGCCACACACAACTGAGGCTCAGCCTCAGCTCTTCTCCATGTTCTACACATAATTTTTAAGGACTTTATTTCCCATCACGTGACACATCCTAGTCATACTCACAAAAGCAGGAAATAATCATCTATCGCATACCAATGTTAAAATATCATCCTCTAAATCATGCTTACCATACCTTATTAGCTATAATCAAATTGTATGTGAACATGATTAATACTTAATGCTGATAAGCAGTTCTATACATGATTTAGGATCACATATTCTATATCTGAAAACAGTTTGCATGAATTAGATAGGAAGTATAAGTACGTAACTTGGATTATAGCAAGACAGTAGAAAGCTTAGATTATAGCAAGACAGTAGAAAGAAAACTTGTAAATATCAGTTGTTCTCTATATAGGCAGACACTTCCGGTTCTATTTTCTCTTGTTCTTTAATGATGGAAAATTTCGTTTTAAACCAGAGCTAGAATGGAGTCCACCTCATGCTAAGTAAGACATGTGTCATTCAACCTTCCATCAAGAGTTGAAAAACAACCCCATATAGCATTATAATGACTAGTATGCCATTCCAAGTAATTCAAGAAATACTTATCCTTATGCACCCTTAAACATATATAAATAATATGAAAACATCTTAACCTCACTGATTAGGATTAGTATTAATCCAGTTTAATAAACCCAAATCATATTTTGTTGCTAAACCAACATAAAAACTAACATCTTCGACTTTGGTCAGCAACAAAACCTTTTAAGTTACAGAAAACTTTATTAAACAGACCTGGACTAGTAAGGGTAGAAGATTGTAGGTGGTCAACCCTTTTTTTAGGAAAAAATAACCTTCATCAGTAAGCAAACATTCATGTACAACCTTATCCTCAAGATCAACAATACGTTAGAATTCGAGTAAACGTTAGGTACCGGTAATATTGCTACCCTATTAACACATCATCACAAAGGATGACTCAGTCAAACAAATAAGGAGATATCACTTAGGGTTAAGGTTTGACGATCTACGATATATTTGAAAATTACTCAGCTTATTTCTCACCAAAAAAGAAAGTAAAGTTGGTCGAAGGGAATCAAAGGATAAGCTCAGTAATTATTCCTTGAATTACGGGAATAGTGCTCTGCATGGCAAACAATCCCAATTTTCATCGACTTCGGATTAAAGGTTCATCTATAAATAGGTCATCTATCGAATAGAATAAACACAACTATTATAGAAATTCTTATGCAAACTTATAATCATATGATATCTCCCTTCTTCTCTTCTTCCATCCCTAAGACCAACCTTAACCTATCTTATATTGCTGAACCAGCCCCTGTACGGCCATCTCTCTTGGTTTAGATGAGGATTGTTCGTGTTCAATCTCCCGAAAATCACAATCAAAACCCTAGAATCCAACTTCTTTCCTTTCACCGATTTTAGGTAACTACATTTTGGAGATCATAGTGGAAGATTGTCCACTCAGCGCAGTTGCAGTTTCAGATCGGTTCCAGAACACAGTTATCAATCGCAATCATGGTTTCTACCAGGGAAAAAAAACTGATGTTTCGTAGAAGGACGATGACGTCAATACCAATACTAGCACCAACACTGAATGACCATTGAACCTATTCATCAAGATCCACTAACCTGGAAATTTTTTCTCAGAATCAAGAGAAGCTTCAGAAGACTCAACACAACCTTACAAAGACCCAAGTTTGCATACTGGAAATCTTGAAAACTTTATCATAAAAATCAGTTGTGTTTGATTCCTCATGAATCCACTTTCGCACTTATTAACGCAGAGACCCTGAATATTTAGAAACAACGATGGTGGGAGCCGCGCTACGTCAATACCTGTTGAGGCTCACATGGAGAACCAAATTCGCAGATTGTGTGAGTTATAAAATGAGAAGTTGTCGGACGAATGCCTAACCGTATTTGATTTGGAAAGATCGTTGAACACTCGTGAAAAATAAAGCACTGATCCACTGCACAGTCATCACCCTCCTTACCCCGCTGAAATACAATGTATATCCCTCCCCAGAGGATATACGTCTCCATCGTTTTCACGATATGATGGAGTCGGAAACACTTATGAGCATTATCACGTTTCTTGAAGCATTAGGAGAGCATGACCTGAACCATGTTGTACGAATAAAAGAATTAAATCGCCGAGGGAAGAGCTTCTGAGTGATACAATAACCTAGCACCTGACAGTGTAGCTAACTGGAACCACATGGTGAATATCTTTTACACAAAATACTTCTTTTTCTTAGAACTGACTACCTTATTAGATTGGGAAGGATGGCTCAAATAACTAATGAGCATCTTACTGATTTTGTATTGAGATTCAGATCTGAAGAACGCGACCGACTCACACCTAGTGGAGATATGCATCGATGTTATATTCCCTGTTTTTAGAGCTTTCATTTGTGTCTTCGGAAACTTTCAAAACTGCACGAAACTGCGAAGGGGTTTACTACATCTGCACTCGCTTTGCAGGGAATTGTCGAAGTCCTGATATAACCCGTTGAATCTCGCACCAACCCAAAGCTGGGGACTTAGCACCAGATAAAATAACGTCCCATGCTGGGGACTGCAACGTTAAAGGCGGTTTGGATAGGGCAAGGCTCCACCTCAGGAAGTACACCCAGTAGATCAAGGCCCTTCGCGTATTCTTTAGTCATCTGATTTTTAATAGTTTCGATAGGTTTGCTTTCTTTAGGAAAAATGTAATTTTTTTCAATAAACTGTATGCAAGTCTCATTGCATCCGAGTACCTCGCAAGAAGTTTAATGCAAGAATCAAAAATACATGACCTACAACTAAGCGAGCAATAATACACAGCTACGGTTTGCTTGGGTTTGTGGACCGGCCACAAGTATCACAAGCAAGATACGAGGCTGGCTCTCGTACCTTGAGGCTTGTCTTGATGGCTCATATCTCATTTGGTAGAATATATTATAAATACATGAAAAGTTTGGTCGAGAGTTTAATACCTTATACGGTAGAATATACTAAAAATACATGAAAATCTAATGGTTAAATCCTTATGTTTAATAATCATATATTTGTGCAACCTTAGTATATACTATGAATACGAAATCTTTTTGTTGAAAAGAAATACATGGTAACGCATTCGTGAAAATAAAAAAATAGGATCATAACCAAGCTAATCTTCAAAAACTAATCTATCACCAATTGTGAATGATTTTTTTCCGTACAGTTGATAGAGTCGTGTTGATAACGTGTTGTAGTATTACTAGAATATGGAAGCACTAGAAATAGGTAAGAGAAGAATTTATTCATTAGAGATGGGAAACATATTACATAGGTTTAAGCCTCTACCAGGGATAAACCCATAAATTCTATTAAATGGAAGCAAAAAAAAAGGGTGGGCAAAAATGAAAAAATAGGTAATAATAGACTTTGGAGCCCTAAAAATTAAATTTATTAGGCTTGGAAGTCAGCCCAACGTGATGGACAACTGTCGACCCTTGTCGTGGGTTGGCTCCGCCCCCTGACCTATATATATAGGTTGTGAGGTTAGCCCTGGTCGTCTAACCCAGTGGTTGGTCTTACTCTAACTAATTATATAGGAGCAAAGACCTCAATGGACAACGAAAACCATGTATGTGGTGCTGAACAAAGCAGATGACAAACACAAAATATACATCTATATTGGTTTCTACGAAAAAAACAGATGCGAACATCAATCAACTCTTTATTTATTATTTCCTCCGTTTTAAAATAATAAGCAAGGTTATTATATTTGGGTATGTCAAAAAGATAAGCGTGTTTCCATAAATAGAACGTCAAATGTTTCAAGATTACTACTTTGCCCACATGGGATCATTTTTCTCTCATATTTTTATTATTTAAACACAAAGTGACCACTTCTCTTCCAAGGATAAATAAGAAAAAAACTTAAAAAGATAATTCAAATAATTGGTTTTCTTATTTTTTGTGCTAAACCAAACAAGTCTATCATTTTAAAAAGGAGGAAGTATTTAAAATTGTAATTAATCTACTGGCTAAATAATTGGTTTTCTTATTTTTTGTGCTAAACCAAACAAGTCTATCATTTTAAAACGGAGGGAGTATTTGAAATTGTAATTAATCTACTGGCTAGCAGAAGAAAGTACTAGTCTCTAATCAGTAATCACTGTGGATAAATCATTCTTCCATACATCGTACAACATTAAAAACAAAGCGTTAGAACTCGTAAACCAGAATTAAATTCCAGATTTAAATTCAATTCAACTTTTTCTTAACAGCATAGTCACAGACTCACATATTCAATTACCAATAAAAGAACCAGACGTTTTTTAGGGCTACAAAAAACTAATTTGGGGCGACTATTTTAAACCCATCCAACAGATGTGACTATGGGATAACCTAATGGTATGTAAAAATACTTATATACCCTCTCAGTAATCAAAAAAATACCTTTAACCCTTTCACTAATAAAAATATAAAAACCTAAACCTAAACCTTTATCATTTCTATTCCAACTGATTCTTACTGTTTTCTCTTCTTGATCTCTTGTTTTCTAACTACCGATTGTGGAACAATCCAATTCATTGTAAACCAATTAATCGTAAATCAATTCATCGTCGTAATTACAATCTAAAGATGGTTAGAAAAAAGCAAACAACCCGTCAACCTGATAATACTAATTGGCCGAATTTTGCCGAGAGAATAAGAAATAGAGAGATTGTTGAAGAACATAGTGAGGAACACGAAGAAAACGAAGATGGTGATCTAGATACGGAGACTGATTCCGAAAATCAGCCTCTCCAGCACTATGTAAGGGCTCCAATAAGGTAAGGGTTTACCATTATTTGTATTTATTATGCTTCAATCGAATGAAATCGTCAATAGAATATCAAGGGTTTTAGGTTATATGTCATAATCGGTAGTTTCGTATTTGTATTTTACCGATTATGTTAGTGTTCTTCATTTCTCATGAACATCGACCATAATCGGTAGTTATATTTAGTTATTAACTACCGATTATATTCATGTACCAAAATTTAGGCATAATCAGTAGTTTCGTATAGGGTTAAACTCCCGATTATGAAAGTTAGTGATTCCTCAAAATATAATACACAATCGGTAGTTATATTTAGTCATTAACTACCGATTGTTCTCCTGTACCAAAATTTATAAATAATCGGTAGTTAATTTTATTATGTAACTACCGATTGTATGTGTGTCCATAACTTAGATTTTTCTGTTCTAATTTTTATGCATAATCGGTAGATAATGTAGATCCCGAGCTACCGATTATGCAGAATCAGTAGTTGGTTTGTTTTGTTTACTACCGATTATAAACAATCGATTGAGTTTTATGTACTTTGTCAACCGATTATGTAGTGATTAAACGGTGTCTTCTTGGAAATAAATGTTATTTATTTATTTATTTTAGGGAAAGGCGATCTAAGCAAGCCCAAGATACAATTGTTTCAGGGCCTCGTCATGAAGGGCGTAAGAAAGTCACTGCTAGTGCAAGACGAGAAAAGAGCGCTAGCGGAATTGGTATCACCGAAGGAACTCAACCAAGTGTTTCAAGAAGTATAAACCAAAAAAAAGGAGAACCAAGTGCTCTACAAGATAGATACTAAGATGAAGGAGAACCAACTTGTACACAAGGAGAAGGACAAGGTACAAAGAAGGCAATTAAGAAGAAATGAGGACACCAAGTCCCCGCCTCTTTGAAGATGAAGGGTATTCAAGAAGGCCAAATCACTGGGTTACTAAGAGAAGGAGGAGATCTTTTATTTGTATACAAAGACTCATGGGCGAAAGAAATCTATTCAACTGAGGTAATAATTACAAAACACCATTATTAAACTATTGTATTTTTATTCGTAGAAGTGTTAACTATTATTTGAATTATATTATGATGCGTCGTGTATATTAGGACCATTCTGATGTGGTTCGTCTACTCAAACCTACGGCTGCACCAAGAAAGATGAAAGATTGGCCGTTAGATGGTGAGTGTGAACGGTTCAAGTAAATTATTTATCACTTGGGTAATGTACTGCTGCCGAGAATTCAATGTTACAACATGACCGGGTGTCGATATCAGCTTTCATGGAGAGAATGTATCCTGAGACCGATACCTTCCACATGACGTTTGGAGAGATGACGATCACCCGCGATGATGTGGTGCAGATTCTAAGTCTCGCTGACCATGGTACGGCGGTCAAGTTTGATTATGTGAAGCAGTTAAACTGGGAACAACTTTATTTTTACACTGAGAAGTGCCTTAGTTGGGATCGAGCGACATACGACGATGATTTCAAACGGTGCTTTCCTTACAAAACCAAACAGTTCAGCATGGTTCACTTGATGAATATGTTCAAAGGCACCAAAGCTAAAGAACAAATGAATCCAGAGTTTAGCGATGACGAAGTCAATGCTGCAGCCACTGCATATCTTCTCTTTGTTTTGGGGTGTGTGATTTTCCCCAATGCTAGTGGAAACCGGGTCGATGCCAACCTTCTATAACTTTTGCATCCTCTCAACAAAGTTCGTAACTATTCGTTGGGCACCGCATGTCATGTGTTCTTGATGGGAGAGTTGAGAAAGGCATCGAGGGAATCAACTAGCCAAATTACCGAGAATGGAACCTACTACAGGTATTTTGGTAACTCTATTGATGGTTCAATTGTTATTTATTTTTTTCTGTTTTAAGAATCAATTTTCTCATACTTGTTTGATATATACACTAGACATGGATCTATGACCACTTCCCATCCCTCGAGTTGGCCAAAGAGAATCCGGCATGGGAGAAAGGAACACCCCGAGGAACAAAATACATCTTTGACAACAACCATTCAAGGTCTAAGGATCAGAAGTTGATTTCTTTGAGGAGGAAATTAGACTCGATGGCATCCAAAGATGTATGCTTTGATCCATACATTGAAGACTGAGCTAGTAGTCATATCGCGGAAGGTCTGAGTTGTCGTTTTACTATGGACCCTTGTGGCATCCCACTGGATATGTCATGTATAATGCCACTAGGGTGATGCGTCAACTCGGTTATGTCCAAGAAGAACCTTGGAGTCACATGCGCGATAGGTTCAAATTAGACGTCGAGAAATCTACTTGTGGTAAGGACTCAATCACAGTAGTTTACTATGATAACCCATCCGTTGAAGATTGGAATAACAGGATGCAATATATGATCAACGATGGGAGACCTGTCAACCGAGGTGATGAAGTAGACCTACACTAGTAAATATTAAATATTTGGGGATATTTGATAGATACATTTATGAGTCCTATTTAGTCTCGTATTGATGTTGATTTTACTCAATTTTCGTATTAGTTATATTATTTTATGTATTTGTAGGTATTTTTGAAGAATAAGCTTGGGTAGAAAAATTGGCTTCAAAAGTTATAAAGGCACCCCGAAGAGAATTGATAAAGGAACTCATGCGTTGGTTAAGGGTACCACCCTCTTTTAAATTCAAAATGTATTTTTTGCGGCAAAAATTCATTTTCAAATAGCGAGGACTTTAATCAATTGTTTTCCAAGAATTATGAGTTGTTAAGACAAGAATATATCTTGCCTTGTTGAGAAGAGTTTGTACAGGGTTGGGAACTTGAAAAAAATCAAAAGAAATCTATTTAAAAAGAGTTTGTTGCGTTAAATAAGGGAAGGACTTTCCCGGATGTAATGGAAATACTCTCTGTGATATTATTTTAGGATTTAATTTGGTAACGGCATCGAGAAGATATTATTCTCGAGCTGTGATGAAGAAATATGGAGAAACAACCTGGACGCGAGAATCAATCTCAACGAGAGGAAGGGAGTCCCAGATCTACCAAGATTCTGATCATTGATTAAGAAGTTATTTCGAGAGATTTGGAGTGATATGGTGGTTGTAATATAAATAGAGAGAAGTAGAGAACATTGGGGGGGGGGGGGGGGCGATGGCTCTGGCCAGACTCGAAGAAATCAAAATCCAGAAAAATCATGATCGTGATGAAGATGAAGAAACTGTGAAGAAAAGGTTGAAGAAACCGTTGTTTTAGTCTTTAAACTAAGCAACGTTTATCTTCACTTTGTAACGATTATCTTCATTTTGCAATGTTTATCTTCACTTTACAATGTTTATCTTAGTGAAACACTTTTCCCTCTGCAACAGTGAGTCTGTAACGCTTATAAACATTGCAAACTCATTGTTTTCATTATTTTCACTATTTTTCATCATTTGTAAACACTTTGAACCATGAATCACTATTTTGAGCAAGTGATTAATATGAGGAGCTAAACCCATTTGCTGAGGAAACGGAGGAAGCCATTGTTCCAAGAAAAGTGGTATATTTCTATTTTAATTAATTTTGCAATTTCTTTTATGATTATTTGCTTTGATTAAAAAATTGATTTAAAGATTTTTATTAAGCAGTTGTGATTTCTTTTGATAGATCATACTTAACCTAGTGTTGTTGATGTTCTATAATTTCGATTTATAATTGTTATTTTGAAAATCTATTTTTACAACATATTAGAATCACTTTAAATATAAAGAATTCCATGAATATTGATTAGATTGAATCACTTTAATTGGTTAATGGCGAAATCCATAACCTCAGTATTTGTGAATGTTACTTTCATCTTTTGTGTATATTTTCTAGTTTAAAAATTATTTTATTAAATCTAAAATCAATCTTCACAAGTTCGAGAGCTTGAAACCCATTCTTACCACAACTACAATCCATATCAATATGTGACGAAGGAAAAAATTTATGATCCAACATTACATATTGATATGTATGATCTAACAGTATATATTGATATGTACTGTAGGAAAAAGTGTATGATCCCTCAGTACATATTAATATATATGATCCAACAATACATATTGATATTTACTGAAGGATAAAGTATATGATCCCACAATACAGATTGATATGTACTGAAGGAAAAAGTGTATGATCCGACAATACATATTGATATGTATGATCCAACAGTACATATCAATATGTACTGAGTAAAAACCTACTTTACACTTAAATAGCATCGCAAACCTAGTTTATGTCCAATAGTACTTATTGATATATAATGAAGGAAAAAGTATATGAGTCCACAATACATATTGATATATGTATTGTAGGATCATACAAAATCTAAAATAAAAAAAAAAAATCGTGATTTTAAGAAAAACAAACCAAATCAAATTAATGATCAAATGAAATGTAAATAAAAAGAATATGATGATCAAATCCATCAAATAACACGATTATAAAAACATATTCAAAAATAATTCTTATTATCTTCAGTACACATCAATATGTACCGTAGGATCATTCGAATACACAAACAAAAACATGATTTTAACAAAAGAAATAATACAGAAACAACTTCATGATCGACATTAAAAGGTAAGATAAAAACAATATGAAGATCTAATCAATCGAATAACACGAATTATAAAAATAAATTCGACCGAATAACACGAATATGAAGATCTAATCGTTCTTATTATCTTCAAAACATATCAATATGTATTGTAAGATCATACGAGATAACAAAAAAAAATGATATTGAATAGAATCAATCAGGAAAAATAAATAAATAAAATGAAAATATGATAATCAAATCAATCGAATAGCTTGATTCAAAATATGTACTCAAACAAAAATAACTCAAAGATCCATTCTTGAATATCTTGAATCGAAAAATTTCTTCTTCTTCATAGATCCTGATCCATTTCCGAATCTTCTTCTGCTCATTCTCTTCACAATCACTTTCAAAACTCTTCAAGACGAAAACCTAAATTGCTAGATCAACAACAGAAGCAGAAAGAAAAAACAAAAAAAAAATAGATTTGAACTCGACCAAAATAGGAAAGAAAAATATATAAGTTGATTTTGATTTTGCATGTTATACTTCCTTAGACATAAGGGCAACTCTAGAATTAGAAGAAAAAAAAGAGCATATTATAACCCTCACACTACTTTGATCCTGAGAATAATTATTTTTTTGGATCAATGATTAAACATGGCTATTTTGTGGACTAGACATTAACTAGACCCATATTTATAGTAGTAACGAGTAATTCCTAGATTTAAATTAGTTCAACTTTTGTGAATTAAATGAAGTGTTAAACATGACTTCTTCTTTTTTTTTTAAACAAACATGATTTGTATTGTCTTAACAGTATTCATGTTTGTTGCGTTTCACTGCATGTAATAACACAAAATTTTTCTATTTTGCCTTCGAGCCCGTACTCATCCCATTTGAGTGAGAAGCTAGAATCGTGTAGTGTGAGCGTGTGGTACTACTATCAGATATGTATAGTTGTGGTGGGTGCCCTAAACCCAATATGAATGTCTTTAAATAAAAAGATTACCCCTTAGTAGTATGAGGGTGCTTGGTTAGTAAAAACGATGGAGAAGTCTAAAAAAATTTCTAGCATGTTTGCCACATGGGGGACATGAGCAGCAAGTGGCCTTTTCATTTTAAACCAAATTTAAGGAGACAAAGTTCATTTTCCTGGTTATTCTCGACATTCTCTTCTCCTGAAACCACTGTATCTCCGCAACCGAGCAAAAGAGAATTTTCTCTTTTCTGTTTTGAATTTTTGTAATGAAAACAAAATGAACTAAAACCCAAATCTTAGCTTTCCCTTCTTACTCTTCCTGTTTTTCTTGGATCTGGAAATTTGATTGAAACCAAAAGAAGAAAAATATTGATTATCTCTTGGATTGTGACTCGCGTGGTCTGGATCATCAATTGAGGTAGGGGTTTTCTTTCCCTTGAATTTCTTGTTTTACTTGTACTAATTAAACTGATTTTGGTGGATTAATTGACTTAGTTATTCCTTGTTTTATATGATTCGTAAAGTTCACTAAATGGGTATTCAGAAATCATCTTGTTTTAAGTAACCTTACTTGAATCTGTCGAGGTGGTGTTTCCTAACAAATTCCTATTTTAACTTATATGATTGATTCTATGGTTTGTGGAGGCATTTCTTCTTATAAAGTGTAAATGAATTTCTATATTTATGTACATGTTTGGTTTTACTTAATTACTACATGTGTTAACTTGATTTGGACGGAAAAAATGTTTTATCTTGTTCCTTCAATAGCTTAGGCAGCCATTTAAGTTCTAATTCTATCTTAATTTAAGTCTTGAATTGAGTCTTTAAACTACCCTATCAACTATTTGTGAAAATTAACCAATGAGTTTTGTGTTGAAAACTCCACCTAGAGTCATTTGTGTACTTTCTCTTCTAAAATCATTTGGGTTCCCCACATTTCGATTTTTAACATGGTCAGTGGTAAAATAATTTATAACCAAAGTCTCACCTACAGGTTTGGTCCTTTTCTCTGTTACCCCCTTTTGTACATAATTGATACTTCTCGGGTTTTCTTTGTTCAAAACAAATTCATTTATAGCTAGAGAAGCACAAATTCATATTTCATACTACAAGGAGTAGTGGAAAAACACCCTAACCAGCTCTGTTCGGGATTTATTTTCAGAAAAGTCCAATAAAAACAGTAGTAAGTTATCTAATTAACAAAAACAAATCATTAAATCAAACCATTTTAAAACTCTAAATGAATATAACTTTCACGTCGAGTCGATACCAATTGATTACATTTTATACTGGTCTCTAGATGTACTACCTAAATACACACTAGTCTTGGATTTATATTTAATACAGGGATTTGATTTTGTGGAGAAAATTTGAAAACCACTAGACGATGGTTGTTATTTTTTTGTAACTGGATAGGTTATATTTTAGATGAAAAAGTACACGGCTTTGTTAATATTATATACGTTCTAAGAGAATAGTTGAATGTAAATTAATGAAACAATATTTGAATTCTTTTATGCTTTTTTCAAACTCTTTCCTTCTTTTATTTCATATCCTTAATTTTTCGTTCACTATCAAACAGTAACCGCTCTTTAACTTCGACTTTTTATTTTTTATTCATCTGCTTTTATTTTTTATTTCTTTCGGATCTTTTAACCAACTTTGAAAATATAAAAATAAAAAATACCTATTATTAGTTATTAAAATTTAAAATAAAAATTGGGGTTTTGAACATAAGGATACCATTAACCCTCTGTAAATAGCGAACCTACTTTTGAAATGAGTTGAAGAACGCTAAAGCTTGTTCATACCGTTTATCCCTCAAAACTTGTTTACTTCTCCGCTGATTGAGAAATCACGGTTTACCCATTGCTCAAATAAAACAGAAGATACTGGAAGTTACCTGAGCTGATTGTTAGCGCTTTTCCAGGGGATCCAAAGCGAGAATGCCTAAAGGTGCCAATTAGAAGACCAAAATCAGCAGTTTTTGACCTTCCAACGATCAAAAAGTGGTCATATTACAAACGTATTATGATTCCATAGATAAAGCAAATGCCTGAAATCCATTATGCTTTGCTTGGATACCACCATAATTCCACACTATAAAACTACAAAAATATATATACCGGATTCGCGATGGGTGATAAACACCTAGCCCATCCAATTTTCTTATTCTCGGTCCACTAATGGTAACACCCATTTCCATTACCTCATGCAGCTGGCGCCATTGTTGCCCGAATCACCACAACGTGAGTTTTGCATGTAGTTGCATAAAACCCAACAACTAAACCCAAAGAGATTCAATGGTAGTAAGCTACAAAACATGATGGTAAGTAAAGAAAAAATGTATAATAGTAAAGATGAACACAAGAACTTAACGTGGTTCCGCCATAGAAGAGACCTACATCTATGGGGATGGTTTTTCTTACTATATTATGAAGTTACAAGATCTTATCTTTTCACTCAAAGATTAATCTCACTCTTTTTATCTTGAACTTATTATGTTCTCCTGTTCACAATGATTTTCCTTAGCCTAGTTTTATCTCAAAACGTGCATAACTCTCTATGATTTCCCTTAGCCTAGCTTTATCTCAAAACGTGCATAGCTCTCTATACAAGGTGGGTAATTATAGACAAACTGGGTTGCAAGATATGTTCTGCTTCTCAAGCTGATGTGCTTCGGTACTCCTCCTTCTCGCTCAGGTGGGTCTGTCTCTAGGTCTCGTCCGATGTCGCTGGCGTGATCCTTTTATCGGTAAGCAACCCGACCTTAGACTTATTATAGGTTCTTGCATGTCACCTTGTATTTTACAACTATGTCCCATCTTGTCTGCAGCTTCATTAAATGCACTGACTTGATTTTGAACATGATCGTCTTATGGTTTGTTCGACTTTCCACGTGTCTTCATCAACAGAATGTGGTAGATACCTTAATTGGTTAAGGTGCAACATCTTTTAAGATTACTCTTCTGCTTCGTATTTTGCTTCTTATCTTGTAGCCGCCTCTTGAGATGCTTCCACGTGGCGATCCGATATTTTGTACTCATACAAACTCAATTGAATACAAAGATGTATTATGCATAGTTATAGATGGATATGGGAAAGAGATGCAGGAGCAAGCATTATGGGGGCACTTCCAACCATACCGCCAAATGCTACGACAGGGAAAATCCAAAGAAATGTGGCACTTCTGTACTTGCTTCCACAACTTGATATTTGTGGCATAAAATGAAAAAAATATTTGTATTTTCAATTTTAGGGATGGACGGTGTTTTATGGTGAAAAAAATGTCAGTGTGATAAGTAGTTGCAGTGTGTGAAGAAGAAAGGATTATCTCTGTGATGAATCGCTAATTATGTATATCTTAGTTTCTTTTGTCTTGTGTCTTTCTTTTGAATATATGAAAGTCATCTATTTATAGTTCAAAGGAAACACACTGATTTCTCGTAAGTGGTAGAATTTGCGGAAAAAGTGGAGGACTAACGATTGTGGAGATTGTAGTGGAGTCATGTTCGAAAAGCACGGAAGACCTATATGACCACTACTCCTAATTCTCTCAATTGTCTTGCAACTTTCCTACTATTTGTTACCTTCTTGTTCGTGGATGTGTTGCCACAATGCACAATTGTCGTAGACAGCCAGACCAATACCCCAATGATAATCCCCCATATGTTATATTTGATATCTCGTAGAAATGATGGAGTCGTGGACTACCACTTTATTTTGATTTGGTCAAGTCAAGTCAATTCAATGACTTACTAAGTAAGTGAGGCAAGTTGCGCAACTCACTGAATTGGTGATCAGACTGATCAATGTCGAGTATGGTAAGTTTAATAGTCATATACTAACTTTGACATATCATGGCATAATTTTAATAGTCAAATATTAGCTTAGGAGTGACTTGGCATAAGTCTGAAAGACGTTTGATGCCAAAATTGTAAAGAGTTTCTCAAACAAGAAGGCTTATCATATGATCATGTGAGATTAGTGTTAGCATTAGGCCAGTATATAAGAATAACGTATTTCTAAAAGGAGCATCTAACAAAGCTACCACTAGCTTTGTTAGGCATAAAAGCTATTGTGCTAGTGTTTTGAGAGCGAGGCTAATGTGCTAGCTTCTAGCAAGGAAGTTATATTATGTTACGGCTAGGAAGCTAGCGCCAGTGACGTTTGAAGTTAACACTTCAGTTAGGTCAATAGTAATTAACACCAAAGTGCTAGCGCCGATGCGCTTGTGGCCAAGGATGCGCTAAGCTGGAACGCATTTGTGCTCGAAGACGCTTGGCTAAGATGCGCTCTGGCTCGAGGATTCGCTAGGCATGGATGCTTTGGTTGGGACACACTTGTCAGGGGATCTCTAGGCCATGGAAGACGCATTAGGCCATGGACGCACTAAGGCCAAGGACGCTAAGGACACAGAAGCTAAGGACACGGACGCTAAGGACACGGACGCTAAGCCATGGACGCACAAGGCCATGGACGTATTAGGACATGAACGCTAAGCTAGGGACGCGCTAGGCCAAGGACGTGCTTGTCCAATGATGCGCTAAGCTAGGGACGCGCTAGGCCAAGGATGCGCTAAGCTAGGGACGCACTAGGCCAAGGACGTGCTTGGCCAAAGATGCGCTAAGCTAGGGACGTGCGATCCATGGATGCGCTAGGCAAAGGGCATCCTATCCATGGCACTTCTAGGTTGAGATGCGATAGCTAATGGGAGTTAGCGCTAGAGCAAAAAACTAGTGGCAAAATGGTGCTAAGCCAAGTGGCTAGTGCTACCTGGCGCTAATGGGAGAAAAGGCTAGGGTTATCCTAGCCCAGAGGTACAATACGTCTTTTGAGGCATTGCTTTTTGTTTGTGGCGCGTCCAAGAGGAGTGACGCATAATTTGTGGCTTATCTTTAAGCAAAGTGTTAAAGTAGCATATTCGAGCTCAGAAGAGCAATTTGAGAAGCATTCGTTGCGAACGAAGCGTTAAGTTAAAGTGTATTTTGGGGTTTAATCATTAGTTATTCCCGAATTTGATAGATGTTATTGGAACATCGATGCACACTCGAGACAAGTTCAAAGAATTCAACTGTGGAACTTATGCGACCTGAGGCTAGTTAGATATGGCATAAATATTGTGAATATTGAGGAGCTGTGATGCCAATTTAGAATGTTTATAGAGAATCTGTATTCTTATTCGCTTACGGAATATAAGTAAAGATACAATATTCCGTGTTTTATTAATTGGACAAGGAATAAGAGAGATTTTTTCATGGGAGATTGTCCTCACCATAATTCCCTTAAATATAAAGTTATTTAAGGTATTATAAGGTCAAGCACTATGGTGCACCATTTCTCTTGGATATAGCTATATTATAACCAAGACAAGAGCCACCTAAAAACCATCCCCTTTGGGCTTTGGGAGCTTAGCAACACTTGGATTATAGTGAGTTTCTGTCAGTATAATACAATATTGTTTTGTAGATTTTATATTTCGGATTTTTAATGTATACATAAAAAATATATAAATATGAGGAAATAAATTAAAAACTCTGTAAAGTCAGACATCTTTTGGCTAGTAAATGACACAAATCTCTACCCTTCACTAGCCAAGCCTTAGCTTTAGCTACATTATAGCTAAGAGATATGTCATATTACTTGGACTTGGATATAATGTAGCGAAAGCCAAGATAAACATGTTCCCACGGTGCTTGGCCTAAAGGGTAAAGATATATCTTGATAAAACTTCTCTTAATGTTTTAATTTATCACCAAAAGGAAAATAGATGATATTTATCATTGGCCTACAGGAAACTACATCAACTAATTCTGCAAATCATCTATGAGAAGTTAACAATCTAAGACACAAGTCCTTAATGTACTTAAAGAAGCATGGAAACTCGAGAACACTACTACTAGAAGACTAACACAAAAGAAAACTTCATCAACTAGTAATTTTCTGCATTCAAGAAACTAGCTCATCGAAATTGAGAAGTCTCGGCTCAAACATTTGCAAACCAAGATTTAACTGAAGTACTTATCAGGGGGAGCATCATAGTAAAATTTATTTTACTGGACAATCGTTTTTTTCCTTCGTCAAGGTTTTTTCCCACAGGGTTTCCCTTGTCAAGGTTTTAACGAGGCATCGTATGCGTGTCCAGGGTTTTAACGAGCATCGTATAAGTAAAATGTACTTATATGTTTTGTCGTCTAGGTTTTCCCCTTCGGATTTTTCTAACAAGGTTTTAATGAGACAATGTCAGTAGTGTGGTGTAATCCAAGGGGGAGTGTTACGAAATAACATTTAGTGAATTTACACCTCACTTACACCACCACCTTTAGATCTCCTACACATTCGTATTCATCTTGTAACCTCCACCTTAAGTATATGTTAATGGTTAATAATGGTTGCATACCATTAACTCTAATACTTAATGTCATTATTCATCCACTCTATTGTATGACCTATAAATAGAGGTCCTTATACAATTATATTTCACACACTAATTTCATGAATAAAATGGTCTCTCATATCTTTCTCTCTACTTGTTTATGTTTTTTATTCTTCTAATTCTTAATTTATAACAAAAATGATATTTTTTAATAAATATATATTTAAATAACCTTTAACTAAAAAAAAAATAGGCACAGGATGTAAATATATGTCCAATATTTTCTCAAGTCTTTTAATTTACTCCATATTATTTTATATATTGCTATTTTTCCAAGTCTTTTAATTTACTCCATATTATTTCATATACTGCTAGTGATTTGTGCTTGAAAACATAATCCTGCCTATTACCACCTATGACGATCTAGTCTGAATCATTTACCTGTTTTTTTATTATTATAAGCCGATTAATTATCCAACAAAATAAAAAAAAAAGAAAAATTGAGATTCCAATTTGGTCTGGTCGAGATCGAGAAAAGAAATGTCAGAGGTACTCCTTGAGTCAATGTACCTACCCTCCCACCGGTCCCCTGCCTCAGACTTGCTTCTTTGTCTTTGTGGTTCCAAGGATGAGGGATGAAAATCCAAAATCCCCTATTTCTACTCCACGTTAGTACTACTACTATATTTCTGACCGAATTTATGTTCCCACTGCAATTGATTGCGCCTCTGAAACCAAATCAGAGACAGAGACAGTGAATCTAACTATGGAAAACGAAAATCAATCACTGGTAGAAGAAGATTGGGGCATCAAGTCATGGAAAAACCTTGAGAGAGTAAGAGAAAAATCACCACTTATTCAATGCATAACAAATTATGTATCCATGGATTTAATGGCTAATACTCTATTAGCATCAGGTGCATCACCAGCAATGCTTCATTGTTTACAAGAAATCCCAGATTTCACACCTCATGCTGATGCTCTCTGTCTCAATGTTGGTACTTTATCACCAGATTGGCTTCCTTCTATGAAATCAGCAGCTAAGTGTGTTAGTGAATTGGGGAAACCATGGGTTTTTGACCCAGTTGCTGTTTCTGCTTCTGAATTTCGACTCAGGACTTGTCTTGAGCTTGTTAGTCTTAAACCTGCTGTTATTCGTGGTAATGCATCTGAAATTCTTGCTCTAGCTAATGCTTCCAGAGATACCCACAGTAGTAAGGTCAGTCACTCCCTTGCTTAATCATAATTGGAAAGAAAGTTTTCATCTTTTTGTTTTTTTATATTGGTTTTTGGGTGAAATTAGTATATTTTATCATTCCAAGTTAGATTCTTTAAGTAACTCATATTCTTACCAAGAACTGTGTACCCGGAAAAGCATAGAATTTGATCATCTAGTTATGTACTTAAGAATTCTAACAGAAAGCTAACTGAAAGTCACACTGGTTTCCTACTTTCCTAGTGCTTAACGAGACTCTAAGTACCAAGGCAGCTGCACCAAGGAACTAGGGAGGGTCGGAAGTGTGCTAAATGAGAGTGATTGTTGGACACCTGTTACCTTTGCAAGTCTAAACTACATTTTTAAACAACCCAACTTTCACTGGCTTCCTACTTTCCTAGTGCTTGACGAGACTCTAGTACCAAGGCAGCGGCACCAGGGGCTAGGGAGAGTCGAAAGTGTGCTAAATGAGAGTGATTGTCCTACGTCTGCTACCTTTGTATGTCTAAACTACATTTTCAAACATCCCAACTTTGTCTATATTATTAGTACTACATTTCATATGTAGTGAGTGCAGTGACTCGGCTACTCAACCCAGTGGGTTGAGGGGTGGTGGTCAGCTACATGCTTTTTAATTTTTCTGCCGAGGAATCAGTAGAGACAATCAATAGTTAGGATCAACAGACAAGCTCATTTAGGTCTGACAGTTTGTTGTATGGACTATGGAGATCAAGGCATAATGCCAGCAACAAAATTCTATCTGGTCATCATTGTCAAGATGTTGTTGTGTGGATTGTGTTTAATTAGACAAAACATTATGATGTCCACCTATAGTTTTTGAGAAATTGTAATTGTCTGGAAATTTCAAATTCGAACACGGATTTAACTGAAATAAAATTTAGTCAAAGAACCCAGATAGGAATCTAGTAACTGATTTTACCAAATTAATGTTGGCATCTTCCCTTCAGTAATTTATGACTTTGTTTGTGAAACTCTTCTGGGGACTCAGCGGTGACAGACAGATAAGCTGATATTGATACAGTGCCAGCTTTATATCCATGTGCTCTACAGTTTCCACCTAGCATCTGCAAGAGTGAAGGCACCAGATGGCTGTCTAGGAGATAGGGGTTCCCACTTAAGATGGTCTTTTATGTTTCCCTTTTACAGTTTACTTCATAATAGGTTAAACCAAGTGTTTTACCTCTAGTATAGTGTCAAGATATGCAGACTCAATTTTCTTTGGTGTTTTAATATAGCAAGGCAGTAAGTTTGTTTGGAACATATGCTACGTCATAAGTACCCATTTTAGGATGATGTGAAATGGACTCAGGCACTTACACAGAAAACAAATCTCCTAGTCATATTTAATACCAATTGGTTTTATTATCATAAAAAGTCAATGTTAGAAATGTTATCAAATTAGAATAGCTTACGTACAACATAAATGTAGCAACTAATAACTGGTGGAAAAGGGAGATTCGTGGAAATGTTTGAAGTGTAGAGCATTTATTTAATGGTCAAGCAAAATAATTTACATTTTTGTTGTAGTTTTATGCGATAGAAGGCTACCAATTTTCGAACTTTTGGAAACACTTGAATTTAAAGCATTACGGCTAAGGTTGGGATTATCTCGTCATTTTCCATATTTCAAGTTCACCAATTAGTGAGTAATATTTTTTATCCTTTTCTGGTCATTGTTGTTTCGAAGGCGAGCTTTAATTTAATGATAGATATCATACTTGTTAATCAAGAAAGAAGTTGTGTTATCTGACAATTGAACTAGATTAGTGCACAAAAGTACAAGGAAAGTAGATATAAAGATAATGTTTTCTTCTTCATTCCCTTAACTCACAATCTTCTTACAATTGCATAAACAGTAGTTTAGTAGCAAAAAGCTTTGTAAACTGAATACTTACGGCGTGGATATGTCTAGGGGGCGGACAGCTCACACGGGTCAATGGACGCAATAGAAGCAGCAACATCCTTGGCTAAAGCATGTGGTGCAGTTGTTGCAGTTTCTGGGGCAGTTGACATAATAACCGATGGGCAGACTGGTTGTGCTGTTACAGCTCTCATCGCGGCATTTGTTGCAGTAGATCCCTTGCATGCTTTTGAAGCCACAGCTTCAGCACTTTCTATATTTGGTGTTGCTGGTGAGATAGGAATGGACTTGGCCAAAGGTCCAGCTTCACTACGCATGCACTTAATAGATTCACTGCATGGGCTTTATCGGGCTACTGTCCTTTCTCGGGTTAACATCAGTTGTATGAGTTGAGGGTCGAGAATCAAGATGAAAGAGAAAGTATGTTAATTCCCGTAAGTCTTTAGCGTACAGCTCTGTTAATAATGTTAGTCCATATACACCTATGAAAGCTTGGTTTAAACATATTGCACTTCTTCTTTATCAAAATAATAAAAGCCATTTAGTTCCCCAGCTCCCTGAGAATAAAAGGTTTGTGATGCAGGGGCACCAGTATATCGCAAGGACATTGAGATTTATTAGAAACCTGGTTCAGTACTATTGTGAACGTCTTAGAGTCGTTGTGAACCAGTCTGTCCATTTATAACCAAGGTACTTTTCCTTCTAAAATCTTTCCCCACTTGATTATTTTCGATGAGTTGAATTAAGGTGTCAATTTTTATGTGATTTTACTGCCTTACTTAAACCGACCTCAAGTGAGTTGTACACCTTCACAAATCTAAGTCGGTTTGTTACATATGTCAACAAGTCCAGTTTAAAGTACTAGCTGCTGTACGAGTGGATATGTATTACTGGGTATACGGGTGGGCTACAGGGTACGTGCGGAATGATGATAAGTTGTCTATAGTAGATTGCAGTTAGATAAGAAATCAGAAGAAAATAGGGCAGCAAAATCAATCTGGATCAGTCTTTAAGTCATAGAAGAACAAGAGAGTTCCCTCTTGATATACCACCATTGATACGGCTGATTTGTTTTGCTAAGAACTTCACTATACACTTGAGTTTCATCAGAACCATTCTCACATGCTCGATTCTATCTCCTGGTCAGTTTCAATTGTGTTGGAGAGATTTTGCTAAGGGTTTGGGTCTGTATAGACATACGGGTTAGTATACTGCTTGGTTTTTGCTAAGTCAATAAATTTCTCTTCAGTTTCTACTGAATTTCATCAACAGTCCAGAGAAGTATTTAGATAACTCCGTGTCAAAAAGAGAAAAAATTTAGTACGACTCGGACCCGTATACGGTATAAAGGTCATTATCAAAACCAACGCGGAATATTATTCTACAAAATTTAAAATACCGAATACGACCGATAACTTGAGTTTTATCAGTATCCGGTAACTTCAATAATCAGTTAAACAACCGTTTTATCGCCAAAGGGTTTCTTCTTCTTCTCCCTCCTTTTCGTTATAAATAGTTGCTTCTTCTATTTGAAAAAGAAAACAGAGGATCACTAAAATTTCTAATCCAAATAATTTGTTTGAATTTCTTTACAGAAAAAAAAAGATGGGAGAAGTAGTTGTCGCAGAGAAAGAAGAGAGTAAAATCAACAAGGATGTTGTGGAATTAATATGTTCTGTTAAGAACTATGATTGGGGAAGAATTGGTGAAAATTCACAAGTTGCTAAATTGTATTCCCTGAATTCTGGTTTAGAAAAAATTGATGGAAATACACCTTACGCAGAGTTTTGGATGGGTACTCATGATTCTGGCCCTTCTTTTGTTCGTAAATTTGAAAGTGATGATGAAAAAGTGAGTTTAAGTGTGGAGTCGTCTAAAAATAATAATAAGACCTTGAAATCATGGATATCTGAAAACCCTCATGTTCTCGGCGATAAAGTTGTTCAAAAATGGGGAACTGTTCTTCCATTCTTGTTTAAGGTATACATGTCTTTCTCAACTCTAATATTGTTTAATTAAGAGGAATTTAATTTATCTGTAGTATCTGATATGATCCTTCTTAAATACAGAGGACGTGGTACTAATTGTAATCAGTGTCTTTAACTTACTACAGGTGCTATCAATATCAAAAGCATTATCAATACAAGCACACCCAGACAAAGAATTGGCCAAGGTACTGCATGAATCAAATCCAGATGATTACAGAGATGATAATCATAAACCAGAGATGGCATTAGCTATTACTCCATTTGAAGCTTTATGTGGCTTTATCACTCTACAAGTAAGTCTATTTCACTTTATCTCATTCTCAAGATTTCTTTCTGTTATACTTTCTTTCTTCTTTGAAAAGATGTCAACCCATGGAACCTGGGATATGTTTCGGTTCCAAATTGAAAAATTACTAGAACCAGAACCAAATTTGATTGCTGTTGAAACTTGGAATTAATATTCCTATTTTTGGATTTAGATTTATCTCTATAAATTAATTGAAAATGTTTGGGAGCACAAAGTTGGTACTAGGTAGTTAGTCTAACTTTGTGATTCTATTTACTCTTGGCAGGTTCCCTTTATTATATTTTAGAATTGAAATTATCTGGCCTCCAAGGGTTAGGTTAGGATCTGTTGTCAAGATTGTGAGTGTGGTTGGTAGAATTTCTTAGTCGCATAACTCAAAATTAGAATTATAAGGCCTCCAAGGCATGCTACCATCACACACAGTAAACATTACAATCGTTCTTTTGGATTCTAATTTTGTAGTTTAATGTGGGGCACGAGGCCTACACAGTGATAGTTGAAAATCTGAAAGGACTGATCTAGATCTCGAACCCAATAGGACTGCAGCGGGAACATTGATTCTAATTTCTAACATGGAGTGATGTGGTCCTTGGATCAACACTCCGTGCAGGAAACATCAACCAAAAACATAACATATATGCTCTTCTTGTTTCTTTTATTTTCAAATTGCATAAACTCCTAAATAAGGTATAAATACAGCAGTAAGCTTTTGTAATCACTGCTCAATATTGAAGCTGGGTGTAACATCCCTCTTGTGGGTTGGAGCACATGGTTTTAAGTCCCCCGCTTAAAACGTGCCAAGGACAATTCCTCTTTTGCTTTTGTTCCGTTGTGTAAAATTTGTTTTTATTAATTGATACTTGGTTTTAGAAATCCTTTAATTGGGCCACGTTTTAAGTTATTAACATGTTTCACTGCCAACAGTGATGCAAACTTCTCTTGGTAGTTGAACTGCTGAGTGCTGACGCATTAAACACTCATATAAGTAACTTCATGTTAGCGTGGATAATCTCAATGAGGTTCTTCCACAAAGCAAAAATTAGCACTTGTTCATGTTCATGTTGGTAAAGTTACTAGTCTTGCAGTATTAGAGTAGAAGATTACACACTGAATACAGGAGTATAATGGAACAATTGTTTATCACTTGGTCCTATTTGTTGTCATGATTTCTGTCTGCATATCAAATTCTACATTGTGAAAGGGGTGAATCAAACTTGTTCGAGTGTATATTATCACAGTATGATGCATTAACTAGATTAACTAGACTGTTTCTGCAAAATAGTCAATGGAGTTAGCTAACTTGTAAGAGCTACAGGTGCATTTGGTCTAACTTGTAAGAGCTACAGGTGCATTTGGTCGACTGTCCTTATTGTGTAGTTGGGTATTAGTTTTGGCTCGAATTTCATATTGCTCCTTTCAATTTTAGAGTGTTTTCATGACCAAAATGTTTAGTTCTGATATGTCTTTGCAAATGAATGTTTTTTTGATATGTTTAGAGTATCATTTATTGTATCTGTCTCACATTTATTCCTCTGTTGTTGCAGTCATGATAGTTTTTATGCTGTTCTTATCTCGTATTCTTCTGTGTTTTATTTTTGTTAATGTTGTCTTGAAGTCGGACCATTTTAATTGCTTTTATCTGGACCACTTATCTTCCATCTCAATCGACAAGTTCATTTCATTTTATTCTAATGCAGGAGCTTAAAGATGTTCTTTTAACTGTTCCTGAGATTATTGAGCTGGTTGGCAGTGTTGCTGCGGAGCTACTGTTGTCTGTGAAGGAAGAAGATGGGGAGGAGAAAATTAAACCACTTCTGAGATCTATCTTTACTATACTCATGTTAGCAGGTAAAGATTTAGTTTCAGAAATGGTATCTAAAATGAAGGATCGTCTCACTGCGGAATCTAAGGTACTTATCATTACTGCTTGTATTGGCTACAACTCCTTTTCTTCTTAGTACTAGGAAATCAGTGTTCAATCTGTGTTTATAGTTAGAAACAAATGTATGATTGAGCACATGGCGTGGCATTAACTAACTAAACCTTTTGGGAAGCTATACACTTTTCAACATGACCAATTTAATTTAAAGATCTAGGGTAAGTGAGGGTTAATCCTCTTGTAAAACGAACAAACCAAACAATTCTAATTCAAAAAATAGCTTTTCAAACAGAAATGCTGAGCTGGTGGCCACTTCACACAAATCCCGTTGAAGCCCTATGGTTTCCTTTCGTGATGATTAGGCTTTTTAAAGGAAACAAAATAGATATTTATAATCCCGATCAATCCTTCTCTGTAAATTTAATGTTATCAGAAAGTGCAAGGGTGGTCCTTTATTTGAAATTTTTCTGGGTTTTGCAATTTAGAAATTTTGTCGACGGAATGATCCCTTACAACAATTATTCCTTTTTCTTTACAATTGTTCTTAAATAGCCAAATATTAGTTTTATGTTTGTTATTTGACATTTTTCTTATTGTTAGCAGGTGAAACAACTGACTGAGAAGGAACAACTAGTTTTACGACTTGAAAAACAATACCCAGCTGATGTCGGTGTTATTTCAGCCTTCTTTTTCAATTACGTCAAGCTCAACCCTGGCGAAGCATTATATCTTGATGCAAATGAACCACATGCGTATATTTTTGGTGAATGCGTTGAATGCATGGCTACCTCAGATAATGTTGTTCGCGCTGGTCTTACCCCAAAATATCGAGATGTGAAATCACTTTGCACCATGCTCACATACAAGCAGGTATCTTTAGTCTATACTAATATACAGTGGGTCAAACTTAAGAAACTTAATAAGTATGCTTTTCAACAATAAAGCTAGCTAAAACTGATACTTTAAAATTTTGTAAGAACACATATCTACTGGCATTGGATGAATGCTTTTAGGAAAGTAGATAAGCAGCTTATATGAATTGGTAGAATCGATGACCTTTGGTATACTATTGCAGGGCCTTCCGGAAATTCTACATGGAGTTCCTTTGAATAAGTATACAAAGAAATACACTCCGCCCTTTGATGAATTCGAGGTTGATTTTTGCGATCTTCCCAAAGGAGAATCAGTAATGTTTCATGAGGTTGAAGGACCATCTATATTCTTATGCACGACTGGAGACGGGACATTGCGTACATTTAGCTTGACATCAGCTGCTGAAGATGTGCTTAGAGATGGTTTAGTTCTTTTTGTTCCTTCTGGTACAAAGATTGTTATTTCCGCATCGCCATTAACAGGTTTACAATTATATAGAGCTGGAGTAAACAAGAGGTTCTTCCTTTCTAATGGATGCACTTGATTAGCACAGCTATGGTCCTGTAGGGATACCAGTCTGTTTATCGGTAAAGGAATTGAATCACTGATGCTGAATTCCAATTTATTTATGGTTTGAGACTGTTCTGATTGTAAAAGAAGTGACGAAGTCCAATTTATAGGAGCTCTAGGTAATGTTATAGAAGTTCCTGGTAGTGAAATTATAGCTAATTGGCTTGTTTTTGAGTACCAAATTTGATGTCATACTCTCTTTATCCTTGTTTATTTGCTTTAAATAGAGTGTTGCATTCATATTATTGATATTGAGGAATGAAAAGAAATGTGATTTTTTTTTCATCTGTACTCTTTATAAAAGTCTTTAAATATTAATCACTATTAATATACTTTAAAAAAGTTTAAAACCAGTGATGGACTAGAAGCCTAGCAAAGGACTAATAATAATAAAAATCCCCTCAAACTTAAGCCTAATTTTTAGGCTTAATATTTAAATAAAATAAAATATTAGTTTAGTGTTTTTAAAAAATAAAACAAGCTTATAAAAATAAGACCGTTAGAGCAAAGGTAAATCAGATCCTGATCCGTCGGTTTGTAAAAACAAAACTGTTAGAGATAATATAAACTAGATCCTGATCCGTCCTGCTTAAAACCAATAAATATGAACGGTTTAAGACCAATAAATATGGACGGAAAAGATATTCATATTTTTATAATGATTCCATAATATCTATTCCCATTAACTCCAACACTAGTTAGTGTACATATAGGATATTATATCTACTGATTGTAAATATATATCATCCAATAAAAATATAGGTGAAAAAATATATTGCTAAATTTCTATAATTTTTATAGTTGTTAAAAATGGCTAAGATATAAAATATGGATATTGAAATAAAATTGATATAAGTTTTCCGAATAATATGTACAGTAAAATCTCTATAAATTAATAACCTCGATAAAATTAATAATTTGTCCAGTCCCAACTTGGGACCAGTATAAAATTGGACCCCAATCGATAAAATAATAAGATAATAACTTTTTTGAAATCCCAGTGTATTCCAATGAAACTATAAATTAATAATTACTAAAAGATTCCAAATTCTAAGATTGTCTAGTAAAAAATGAATCTATAGTCATTTGTTTTTTGTTGAACTTCAAATCTATATTGAGTTCATCTTTAAATCTCCTCATTGCACTTAAGAGTTGGGGCATTGTCTTCTCGTATTGCAACAAAAAGTTGTGAAGAGTTGTTGCCGCTTGCAATGCTTCTTTCCGAGTGACCGGTTCCAAAGCTATTGAATCATCCTCAACTTCGTCATCGACCGGATTTTGAATGGTATCCGCCACAATTTCTTCAATGCTTTGAACCTCGTAACATTCATTATTTTCACCAGGATAATCTAGCAAGTGATTCACATCCATTTTGTGCCGATAATGCATACATGTAATCAAGTTCATAAGCTCACGAATGTCTTCCCCAGAATTTACATCGTTTAAATCACTTGAGCCGGTTGGATTCACCGAACGAATTTTAAAGGTAATACGTAAAACCTCTTTAAATTAATATATTATTAATTTATCGATATAATAATATCTCGCTAAATTAATAAAATATCCCGGTCCCAACATTATTAATTTATAGAGGTTTTTTACTGTATTTTATATATGAGAGATACACCACATTTTATATCTTAGCTGTTAAGGTTAATCAAAAGCCATAAATCAATATTAATATAATAATATATTCTTTTATTAGTTGGTATACATTTAGGAAATATTTTTACAATTGTTTTTATTAGCTACCATATATATAGGAGATATTTTTACAATAAATAGTATCCAACGTGTGCGCCAATTGGTATCGGGAGTAAAAATAAATTCTCGGAAATTGGTTAACAACAAGCAGTTAGCCTAGCGTGGTTATGACCTAAGCAGCAGAGAAATCTGTGATGTTACATCTTCCAGCTTGTCTTACCTCTACATTAGTATTTTTTGAGACATGTAGTTCAACTAGAGAAATAAGTTTTGGCAACCAGTTTTGCCTTATGAGGTTACAATTAATTGTTCTAAAATAGTGAAATAGTTCAATTGATTCGTATAAAAAAAATTTGTTGGTGACCTTTCTTGGGTTCCTTCCACTTTTACAATCATTGTTGTCCTAGTGTCTTGTCTTCTACTTCCACATTACAGATCCTCTTTCGTCGTTCATGTTGCCATCCCATTGCCTCGATCAATCCCAGAGATCTACCTGCACATGTATCTTTCACTCTCCCTTTTAAAGGCTCTTGCCCCTTCGATTTATTTGTTTTCATTCTTCATGAGTAGTCAGTGATGAAGAAAATTTGTAGTAGACCATTATGGTAGAATTTGGTATGTGTGTTCTTATCTACAAGTCCTGAACTTGGATAAGAGTAGTTTTTCAGTTCATTGTTAACTGGTTGGTTGTGAAATTGATGTTTTTGATATTGCAATGGGCAAGTGTGATTTTTCTTGCTGGTGATGCAGTTTCATTCTAAAATATTTTGAGGCATCGAGCCATCCATATAAACCAACATACAGTTGCATACAAATATTCCAATCAACATTTTTTATAGGACTCAACTGGTTATTAGCAAACCACGATTCCAACCACTATTTAATATCCATTCCCAGAGAACCACTCATATTAATTACAATTCAAACCAAACCAAACTTCATTATTGAAGGGGCAATGTAGTAAAATATGAATTGGTATTACGTCACTGTTATTGCACAATAAACACCAAGAGTAAATAAAAGGAATCCTGGTAATAAGAATAGCATTGATTGGTATTATCTCATGATAGCATCTCCATATGAAGACCTGCACTCTTGGTAGCACACCTATTATTCCTAAATTGTTTTCTAGATTACCTTGTTGTCACTCCTATATTATGTGTTACTATTCTTTCCAGTGATTAAGTGGATGTAGGCAGATTTTACAATGAGGTTTCTAGAGTTTGACAATGGCAAAATAAGTTTATCAGAATGAGCCTCAGTATTATCCTGGTGGCCTAAGCAATTTAGCAGCTAGGTATTGAACCATGAAGGATCAGCTAGAGCCATTTTGAGCCTGGCTTCTATGAATTCTTTACCTTCACCTTTATTCGACCAAGTAAACTGACATCTTACAAAATCCAAGTCAATTAACTCGGCATTGTTGACGAGATAGGTGGGAAATAGAGCTTCATTTTGGTTAACAGGTATGCCCCCAAACTTTTCTGAACTATTGAAGACAAAGTTTAAGCCCCACACCGCTAACCATGAGACCTCCGCTGACCTACACATTTGTAAAAATATTGTTAACTCGTGTGTTTTTATAAGGGCACCTATAAATCCTGGCGTTTTTGAGGTCTACAAAAAACTAATTTGGGGCAACTATTTTAAACCCATCCAATAGTTGTGGCTATGGGATAACCTAATGGTATGTAAAAATACTTATATACCCTCTTAGTAATCAAAAAAAAATACTTTTAACCCTTTCACTAATAAAAGTATAAAAACCTAAACCTAAACCTTTACCATTTCTATTCCAAACGATTCTCAGTGTTTCCTCTTCTTCTTCTCTTGTTTTCTAACTACAGATTGTGGCACAATCTAATTCATCGTAAACCGATTAATCGTAAACCAATTCATCGTTGTAATTACTAAATGGAAGAATTTTGCCGAGAGAATAAGAAATAGAGATATTTTTGAAGAACATGGTGAGGAATATGAAGAACACGAAGAAAACAAAGATGATGATCTAGATACGGAGACTGATTCCGACAATCATCCTCTCCAGCACTATGTAAGGGCTCCAATAAGGTAAGGGTTTACCATTATTTTTGTTTATTATGCTTCAATCAAATGAAATCGTCAATAGAATATCAAGGGTTTTAGGTTATGTCATAATCAGTAGTTTCGTGTTTGTATTTAAATATAGATTATGATAGTGTTCTTCATTGCTCATGAACATCGACCATAATCGGTAGTTATATTTAGTCATTAACTATCGATTATATTCATGTACCAAATTTTAAGCATAATCGGTAGTTTCGTATAGGGTTAAACTCCCGATTATGAAAGTTAGTGATTCCTCAAAAAATAATACATAATCGGTAGTTATATTTAGTCATTAACTACCGATTGTTCTCCTATACCAAAATTTACACATAATCTGTAGTTAATTTTTTATGTAACTACCAATTGTATGTGTGTCCATAGCTTTGGTTTTTCTGTTTCAATTTTTATGCATAATCGGTAGATAATGTAGAGCCCGAGCTACCGATTATGCACAATCGGTAGTTAGTTTGTTTTGTTTACTACCGATTAGAAACAATCGATTGAGTTTTATGTACTTTGTCAACCGATTATGTAGTGATTAAACGGTGTCTTCTTGGAAATAAATGTTATTTATTTATTTATTTTAGGAAAATGAGATCTAAGCAAGCCCAAGATACAATTGTTTCGGGGCCTCGTCATGAAGGGCGTAAGAAAGTCACTGCTAGTACAAGACGAGAAAAGAGCGCTAGCGGAATTGGTATCACCGAAGGAACTCAACCAAGTGTTCCAAGAAGTAGAAACCAAGAAAAGGGAGTATCAAGTGCTCCACAAGATAGATACCAAGATGAAGGAGAACCAAGTGGTACACAAGGAGAAGGACAAGGTACAAAGAAGGCAATTAAGAAGAAAAGAGGACACCAAGTCCCCGCCACTTTGAAGATGAAGGGTATTCAAGAAGGCCAAATCCCTAGGTTACCAAGAGATGGAGGAGATCTTTTATTTGGATACAAAGAATCTTGGGCGAAATAAATCTATTCAACTGAGGTAATAATTATAAAACATCATTCTTAATCTATTGTCTTTTTATTCGTAGAAGTGCTAACTATTATTTGAATTATTTTATGATTCGTCGTGTATATTAGGACCATTCTGATGCGATTCGTCTACTCAAACCTACGGATGCACCAAGAAAGATGAAAGATTGGCCGTTAGATGGTGAGTGTGAACTGCTCAAGTAAATTATTTATCACTCGGGGTTATCTACTGCTGACGAGAATTCAATGTTACAACATAATGACCGGGTGTCGATATCAGCTTTCATGGAGAGAATGTATCCTGAGACCAGTACCTTCCACTTGACGGTTGGAGAGATGACGATCACCCTCGATGATGTGGTGCAGATTCTAAGTCTCGCTGACCATTATACGGTGGTCAAGTTTGATTATGTGAAACAGTTATGCCGGGAACAACTTTATTTTTACACTGAGAAGTGCCTTGGTTGGGATCGAGCGACATCCGACAGTGAGTTCAAACGGTGCTTTCCTTACAAAACCAAACAGTTCAGCATGGTTCACTTGATGAATATGTTCAAAGGCACCAAAGCTAAAAAAGAAATGAATCCAGAGTTTAGCAGATGACGAAGTCAATGCTGCAGCCACTGCATATCTTCTCTGTGTTTTGGGGTGTTCCCGATGCTAGTGGCAACCGGGTCGACGCCAACCTTCTATAACTTTTGCATCCTCTCAACAAAGTTCGTAACTATTCGTTGGGCACCGCACGTCATGCGTTCTTGGTGGGAGGGTTGAGAAAGGCATCGAGGGAATCAATTAGCCGAATTTCCAGGAACGTGAGCCTAGTACAAGTATTTTGGTAACTCTATTGATGGTTTGATTGTTATTTATTTTTTTCTGTTTTAAGAATCAATTTTCTCATACTTGTTGGTATGTACACTAGACATGGATCTATTGCCACTTTTCATCCCTCGAGTTGGCCAAAGAGAATCCGGCATGGGAGAAAAGAACACCCCGAGGAACAAAATACATCTTTGACAACAACCATTAAAGGTCTAAGGATCAGAAGTTGATTTCTTTGAGGAGAAAATTAGACTCGATGGCGTCCAAAGATGTATGCTTTGATCCATACATGGAAGACCGAGCTAGTAGTCATATCGCGGGAAGGTCTGAGTTGTCGTTTTACAATGGACCCTTGTGGCATCCCACTGGATATGGCATGTACAATGCCACTAGGGTGATGCGTCAACTCGGTTATGTCCTAGAAAAACCTTGGAGTCACATGCGCGACAGGTTCAAACTGGACGTCGAGAAATCTACTTGGGTAAGGACTCTATCACAGTAGTTTACTCTGATAACCCATCCATTGAAGATTTTAATAACAAGATGCAATATATGATCAATGATGGGAGACCTGTCAACCGAGGTGATGAAGTAGACTCATGCTAGCAAATAATAAGTTTGAGGATATTTGATAGATATATTTATGTGTCCTATTGAATCTCAGATCGATGTTGCTTTTACTCAATTTTTGTATTAGTTATGTTATTTTATGTATTCCTGCCAATATTTCAAGCACCCATGATTTTATGAAAAGATTATTTACAAGGCCTGTTGCATGCGTATCTTCCCCGTTTTTCCAAGATTCCTGGATCACTTCTATGCAAGAAGGTTCCTTGAGGCGCCAGGTATCATAAAATTTAAAGAGAATTTGCAATTAGCAATGTAAAGAAGTTAAAGATAAACAAATATAATTGTGATTTGAACCTATTGCTACCAAATTTTCTAGAAATGCATCTTTGAATTCTAAGTTACATTCAGCATTAGCTAAGGCTCTATCAAGTCTCTGCTTAATGTTAGCAGCTTCTTCTCTTAACTAACCCAGGTAAAGATATTACCTCTAAAGCCTAAATCTTCAAAACATGTTCTTTTAATTAAGTTATGAATTGGAACTAGTTCATTTTTATTAAAGGGAAGACCGTCCTTTTTTTCTTTTACTAACCAAGGCATTGATATGGGATTTACTCTTTGGGCTATCTCCTCTAGATGACTCAGCACTTCTAGTTTATACTCTTTCCTAGGGGATCCATAAAAGCAAGTAAACAGCGCCCCCTTTGAGTGGCAATTATTTTTAACAATCAAATTGATAAAAGGAATACAGATATGTGTGGGAAAAGTAAGTAAAAATGGCGTTAGTTATGGTCATATAATTAGAAAGCCATAAGTTTTAATTGGGTGGGTCATATTAGTATCTGGGATTATAAAATTTTGTCAAATTTAGTTACTATTTTTAAAAATTAAAAATTTAATAACACTTGTTTTTGTTGTAAAAAATATTTAATAATAATTACAATTATCATATTCTTCTGTAAGATAATAACAGTGCTAAAATAATATATAATACTTATAACTGTTACAAATTAATTATTAATTTAATAAAATATAATTATTTTGGGTGGAACTCGTATGTGGCTCGCCCCTATATATGATGAGATATTTTTGAAGTTATTAGTAGCTGATTTTAAAGATTCTAAGTAGATCGGCCGGTTGATAGATTATGGAGTGTCATCTGCATCCTATATGGCTAGAGGCGAGTTTTAAAAGACCCATCGTCATGAATCCGCCTCGGTAAACCCACCGCCGAATATCGGGTTGGCCAGTTTTGATAGATCGGTTGGATTTTGTTTAGCCAAATCGCAGACATGGTTTTTGGCAAATGGAATTCAGATTGCATTTCATGTAAGTAGTAACACTTCACCTACGAAATCTTTTTGGGTTTGGGTTATTACGTAGGCTTTTTGAAATGTAAAATCTACTGTCAGACCTATTTTTCTAATTTTTCTCATCCATAAATTCACGTTTAAAAAACTTCACCGTCGTACCTATTTTTTCGATGAATATTCCTTATAAACTCATATTTTATAAAAAAAAAATTTGTTTCTATTCTTTCTTCGTCTCTTTGTTTTTTGTTCTTCTCTTTCTGGGTTTATAGTTTTTTTGAGTTTGGAAATAAAGATTTTTTTTTTAATTCGAATCAGAGAACTGGAGATGGATCGACAACTAGCTTCGAATCAAAGATTCATATAAGATTTAAGGTACGTAATCATCTTTTTCTTCTTACTTTATTATCTTAGATTTTGCAAGTTGATTATCTGGATCTGTATTAGTTCCAATTCTTATAAAATAGTTCAGGTCTGAGAACATGTTTCAGTTTTTTTTGTTGTTTTTTTTTATGGTGGTCGTATTTCAGTCGTTTTCCTTTTAGAAGCATTTGTTTAAATTCAGAGGTTAGGAGTGTGGATGCTTTTGAAAATTACAGATGACGAGAAAATGAAGCCTCTTTTATGCAATAGCTAACAAACCGAGTATAAAGAGTAACATGATGTTCAAAAATATGTTAGCCTTGATTTAGACATGTTGACCAGTTTAGGTGAGCAGATTATGAATACTATAAAATGTCAGTTGGTCCTATGTAATTCATTATTACTTCTTTATATAGTTTTCGATATGATTGTATACATTAACAACGTAGTGTAAAATGTCATGAGTATAGGGATTGTCATTTTTCGTAAGTACATGTTTCATGGTACAAAATATTTTTGCATTGTCTTGGCATAGCAACTTTTGGTTGTTCTATTACTTGGAGTGTAGTTTCTGATATGTTCTTTGAGGCGACTCACAAGTTTTTACTTGTCAACTACTCATTTATATCTTTCAGTTCACAAAATTTAATGGTTTATGTTTGTGCTTGATTATTCTTTTTGATTGTTTTTAGCATTATTATCACCCAAAAAATGGTTGCATAATATGTTATGCAGCTAACAAAATGTATGCATAATCTGTTATACAGTCGAGAAAATGACTGCATAATCCGTTGTGCAGCTACAAAAATGTTGCATAATCTGTTATGCAGTCGAGAAAATGGCAACATATTGCATTATGCATCCATTTTGTTTTTAGCACTGTTATCGACCAAAAAATGGTTGCATAATTTTTTATGCAGCTACAAAAATGACTGCATAACCTGTTATGCAGTCGAGAAAATGGCTACACAATTTCTTATGCAGCTACAAAAAAGGCTGCATAATCTGTTATGCAATCGAGAAAATGACAGCATATTGCATTATGCATCCATTTTGTTTTTAGCATTGTTAACCAAAAACTTGTTTCCTAATTTGTTATGCATCTACAAAAATGACTGCCTAACCTGTTATGCAATCGAGAAAATGGCTGCATAATCTATTATGCAGCTACAAAAAAGGCTGCATAATTTGTTATGCAGTCAAGAAAATGGCAGCATATTGCATTATGCATCCATTTTGTTTTTAGTATTGTTATCAACCAAAAATGGTTTCATAATTTGTTATGTAGCTACAAAAAAGACTGCATAACATTGAATTTATGCATCTTTTTTTTTTGTTGGAATGTTATTTTCGAAGCACATATACCGTTTTAATCAGTGGTTGCATAATCAAATTAATGGATGTATGAATCAAAATATAGTTGCACAATGTGTTATGTATCATTTGTGGTGGTTGGATAATTCGTTATGCATCATTTTTTTCGTTGGAATGATTTTTTTTAGGCATATACATCGTTTTAGTGGTTGCAAAGGCAAATTAATGGATGCATAAACCAAAATATGGTTGCATAATGTGTTTTGGTGGTTGCATAATCAGTTATGCATCTTTTGTGGTGGCTGCATAATGACTATATATCCAATTGTCAAAATTTGTGCCTAAAAGGATAAACACCTCCGATTTTTTCGTAAAAATTAGAAATTTGATATTGTTGTTTGTACTCGTTGTATAGATCTCTTTAAAAGTTTTCCAACGAAATAAAATTTTAAGGCACGAATTTTTAGATATGTTATATTCTAGTTTACCAGGAGTGTAACATCATATTACAACGCGTCAAGTGCTAAACCGGTTAGTTCCATGGAATTCTAGTGAGCATTGCTTGGAAATGGATCAACCAGATTGGCCGATCCATATAATCATCACAAAAAACTAATTGAAAGTACAAAATAGTGTTCTATGGTATTAATAAAAAAATGGTTAACACGTAGTTTTACATCACCATTAGCAAGCTGTCAAAGATTAAATAAACAAAAGAGGCAAAACGTGCAAGTCACTGACAGTGGAGTGGATAGCAAGAGCACGCTTTGGGTAGTAAAACCAAGGAGACAACACACACTGACTAGAGCACTGACTAGAGCTTCACAGGCCCAAAGAAGAATGTCTGTTGATTTAGGAAAAACCCACACAGATCTCCAAAGTAATAAAAACATGCTGATCAAGTACAAAACACTAAACCCAAGATATTACAATAAACAAACAAACAAGAGAAAGTGATAATCAACACTTTCTAGTGCTAATAAAATCTCAGTCATAGGACTCTTAGAGAATTTTTAAACTTTTTTGTTTTTAAAAAAGTTTAAATTTTTTTTAACTACTTTGGTTTTTTGTTTCTTGTACATTCTACATTGGCTTATAATATGTGTACTAATGTAGTGATGATTAAGTGGTGCCTAGTGATGCTCCCATTAGTACACTTAAAAACTTTTTGAAACCCTAATTGAGATCAAAATAAAAAGTTTGTACTGTTTGGGATTAGGGTCAATATTTTTAACTTAAGTGTATTTTTTGGATTTTGATCATGTGGATGGTGAAATGACGGGACTATGATAATTGGTTTTTGATTTTCAGTAATGATGAAGAAAATGATTTTTGTTGATCACTAGGGTCAGTAAATCTTTTAACACAATAATATGAACCAAAGAAATAGAGACCGAAAAAGACCGAAAATAAATACATTGACGTTATACATCTACATACTCAAGATCTTATGCGGTCTGTCTGAGTTTCCCTAAGATCTTATGCGGTCTGTTTGAGTTTCCCTTCCTTTGATTTGTGTATGAATTGTTTTTTTGTCTTTCTAACTTTAGGGTGGGAATATGGTTATTGTTTGGGGAATTGGAAAAGGGTTTGCATGGAAAATGCACGGTTGATATCTAATTGTGGTGATGATAGTGAAGTAGGATTCATAGACTCCAGCTTTTGACCATTGGTTTCAAGGGCTTTGACCTGTGACTTAAGAAACTTGAGATAGTTTGCAGCTTCATCAAGCATTGATGCAGTATCCATTTTGCTTCCACCAGGAACTAACTTTTGCAACACCCTGATTCTTTCACTTATCCTTTCTCTTCTTTGCCTTGCAGCTACTGTTTGTGGATCGCATGAGATTTTAACATTCTTTCTTCTAGGCTTGTCTACAACTTCCAATCCTAAGTTAACTGGCCTGAATGCTGCAGCTCTGTACATCATTTCTTTCATTTGTGCAATGGCTTCTGTATCAGGCTCATCGGCAAAAGACACTGATGAATCCGGATGCTGAAAACTAATATTAGATGACTGCTCTAATCTTGATTTCTTCGACTTCGATGGGTTCTCCGTAATGAGTTGAAAACCTGCTTCCGTTGTAAAACAATCTGACTTAAGATCAAAATTATCAAATAATGGATAATTCGCGTTATCTATAACACCATTTCCATCTTTTCTCTTCAAAGAATTTGGCTTATTAGTATACGAAGATACTCCGCCATTAATGTTAGCACAATTAGGATTTGAAGAACCTTGAGAGACTGTTTCATCAAGTTCGTTTACTTGCTGCCATTTGCTCTCTTCATTTGCTTTGTTATTTTGAGATTCTCCTGACGAAACAACACTTGATCCAGAACCAAAATCCCATAAATCTTCCACGGATATTCTTTCGGTGCCGGTATTTTTCGTGACGGACATCAAACAATCAAGTGATTCCATTAAAGAGCCGACCTTGGTTGCAGTAAACACACCATTATATGGACTAAAAACATTGTAAGGTCTGCTCATCATTGGAGAAGAACATAACTCAACATTACTTAGTTCTTGTTGCTTATTCATCAATAAGTTATTCGATGAATTCGAACCAACAAGATTAACCGAATCCAATGTTGGAGCTAATTGTTGCATCACTTCACGTACTCTATTCGAATTCAAACTACTTGCGCTTGTTTTCATTCCTTGGAGTAACTCATGATGATGAGGATGAGTTGGATGGAAAAATCCTTCCCCTTGATTACTCATCATACTTCCACCTACAATGTTGTTGGACGAAACCATAAAATTATTCCCTCCTATATCATGTTGTTGGCTGCTCGGCCAAAACCGCGGTTGAACATTCGATGTATTCATGGTTGTTCGTGGAAGATTATCCCAACCAGCTAGTATATCCATTAATCAGATTAATGCTGGATACAAGTTGATCCAAATTACAACCTATAGATGAAAAAGAAACACACATTAAGCTCATCACAAAACATGAATTCAGATTCAATATTACACTAGTGTAGATCCAACTCTCAACAACTATGATAAATGTAGAAACAAATACTCAAATAATTTTAACAATACCTTACAAAAAAGGTGTTGGATGGAGAGAAACTTCAATTATGTAGCCCCAAAAAAATAGAGAAAATTGTATTAAATGGAATAAGAATCAAGGACTAGAATCCACAAAGAAAACTCAAAGAAGTAAGAAAAAGGAAACCAACTTTGTGTTGATACTCTTTTTTTGGAAGTTGAAATGTGTGTTATAATTATTATGTAATAATAATTTTCCAGACTAAAAGAAGAAGAAAAAGGTTGATGATTGAATGATAATGGAATTGGAGAGTATTTTACTAGCACAGTACTTCTTACAAGACATCCTTATTTATATAGAGAGACAGAAAGAGGAGTCATATGTATGATGAGATGAGTTGAGGAGTACATGTGTTCCTCTTGGTTAGGAATTGGATTGTAATCAAAATCATAGTCTCCATTGTGTGCCACGTGGACAAATCTTGTGTCTAGACATGGGCCATTGGTTTATAACTGTCTAAGAGCCCATGATGGGTGTGCTAAAATTGGGACCAGAGTTTGAGTGTTGCAGTCTTACAAAACAGCTCGCTATAGTACTACTACTCCCGAATGAACACAGATACATGTAAACAATTATTGAACTCATAATAATGTGGGGGGAAAAGAAAAAAGAGTTCTTGCTTTCACTCTCCATTTTTAATTTTATTTTTGCTTAGTTTGGTGGTGAAACAGTTTTAGAGTAGATTAGCATCCCCATTTTTAATATGTCGAAACCAGAAATTTGATGAAGTTGTCAACAATTTAAAACAATGCCTGTAGCAGAGTGGAAATTTATATTAAGAACCTGATGTCGTTGTACTGTAATGATAAAACTATTGAGTGATGATACTAGTAATTTGAGTTTAAAACTCGTCGGTACTAAATTATTTATCTAAAAAAAAGAAAAAAAAATTGATGACTAGATAAGGATATAGAAAAAGTTATTTAACGTATTTTGAGATAAAAATAATTTTATCCGCCCAAGAAGACCACTTTGCAATAGGTAGGGATACAATTTTTATGATTTTAATTTAATGATTTCTGTATGACAAATTGTGAGAAATATTCTTCTTTCATCAAAGACAAAGACAAAATTCACTTGAATATCTGATATTTCTTCTATAAATAAAATAAGATTTGAGATTTATTTCTTAATAATTATCTATTACATTAAATAACAAAAAAAGGGATTTTAGGTGACATGGGTGGAAGTGTGGAAGTATATTTGCAGATGGGGAGCATGAGAGTTCAGAAAAGCCAGTTTCTGAATAATACAATAACACACATTTTTTAAAATTTAATTTAATTTAAAAATAAATTATTAAATTTTTTTAATTATAAGTGGAGGATACAAGTTATGCACTCCCTTGTCTTTGGGTCTGCAAGCTCTGTAAAATTTTCAGGAGGAGAATTTTGAGTAAAACATTTGCAGTATTTATGTTTTTTTGACAGTACACAAGTTGATCATAAGTTAATGATAGTTTGAAATCACCATCATCAAGAAAATCATAGTTTTAATCATTCCTATATAATTATTTACCTTTTCACCATTAATTATTATTTCAGTTCAGTTTGAGTTCAGTCATCAGTTCAGTGTTGTGTTCAGTTTTCAGTTCAGTTCAGTTTCTTAAGCTACATTTAATATTTTCCCATGCTATAACGTGCCTGCAAATTGAGAACGCCAAAGAATCAAAGATGGTAACTATTTTAGAAAAGGTTTTACTGTTTTACGGGTACAACTTAAAACCCAAAAGATGGCATTTACTGTAGAAAACTTTTACTGTTTTAAGGGTACACCTTTCAATTTCTCTTTTCAAAAAACTAATTTATTACGGCGGACCATCTCTATACAAGTACAACAAATACAAGGGTCATTATCAACTCTGACGGAACAGCGGACAGGAGAAGGGCAAAGCACTATGTCCGGTAACTTTTGAATAAATACAGCCTATAGGAAAAGAATCCTCAAAAAATGTACGCATATTTTAGTGTACGCCCCGTGATATTGAACAGAAAAAATCGTTAGGATAAATGCAAATTGCTAGAAAAACAAAGGACTGAAAATATACCAAGTCGCTGCACGTGTGCAGAGGGAGTGGAGGAGAAGGGCAAAGCAATCCGAGATGACCGCTTCTTGGGAATGAATGATCGAGGAGCTAAGACAGCCTTATTCCGGATTGCAGTTGAAGCTCCCTACTTTGAGACCCAGAATTAAGGAAATTTTATAGTAGACAAATGGCCAACTGAAATCAAAACAAATATGAAGATAATATGTGTAGTGTAGGAAAGAATAAAAATAGCAAAACGTGTGCACTGAACTGGATGTACTGAAGTGAATGTATGAACAAAGTACATAATGAATTAAATTATATTAACCTAACCCCAAATTGAGATGTGGCAGGCAAGAATAGTCAGAGATAGGAAGATAATATGCAAGTTGCTCCTAGGAAGAGCTATAGATGTTGTCTTGTTTATTATTACATCTAAATGCAATTTATCATCATCTCTCTCTATTTAGATGTGCAAATGAATGAGTTGGGGATGATGATGACTTTCTTTAGCACATGCCCAACATCCCATTATTATAGGGTATACTGCGTACAGGTCAGCGAATGGGTTGCCATTTCATTTCCTGCTACTTAGTTTGTCACCTTCTTCTTCACCAAAAAAAATGCGACGCCTGAGAGATTCGAACTCTCGCGGGGAAACCCCATGTACTTAGCAGGCACACGCCTTAACCACTCGGCCAAAGCGTCTTGTTGATACAAATTGACAAAAGTTTTATTTATTCACTTAGTTGATTGTCATAATTGATGGACTGATATAGTACGAGTCTAAGATACTAAAATCGGAAATACTAAAAATTAGTTTGAAAGTACTGATGATTAGTGGATATTTTATTTCATCTAATGATAGTTAAAGTTGTCGTTGATGCATGCCAACGACAAATTGCCCTTTCATAGCCTATGGCCACAATGTGGTTCCCTAAAGCTGAAAAACAAAAATATCTTTTTAGCAAAATTGTCTCCTCAGCAAATAATCACATGAACTTTCACTACTTATATGGGTTCAATGTGTCCCCTAACTCTAAATTCAAAAGGTAATTCCCTTCTGAAATCATTATCAGGGTATTGCCCTTGATACACATTGAACAACATCGTGTTTCTTCGAAATTTTGAGCTCTTAAAAACAGATAAGTTGTGTTTTTTCCAATAATAGATTTTTTTTTTTTTTTTGAAGCATATATTCCAATAATAAATGTTATATGCTTGATATTATTCTCAAAAGCTATAGTTTTTTCTTACACTTTTTCTTTTTACCTTTTGGACAGTACATATACAAGATAATAGGGTATGGGTAAAGACAGAGTAGCGACGGAAGCATGATTGAAAGTTTAGGTGGACTAAAATAACACTACATGTTAAATATTACTTTCTCCGTCCTATTAATAGGTGACATGTTTATTTTTAATTTTCTCCTACTAATAGGTGACATATACCTTTAAACAAGGGTATATTTCTAAAGCTATCATTTTAATTGATTATCGTTAAAATAAGAAATTTGTATAATTTGATAGTCATGTTTATATTCGTTAAGTAGGTGTTTTAAAATGTATTTAAATGGTATAAAGTTTTCAATATCCGTGGTATAGTTTGAGAGATATATCATTTCTATATTTTTCTAATTATTATTCATAAGAGTATAATTGGAGAAAAAAATACTTAAAAATAGTCTTCGCTCCTTATTGTCTTAAGAAATTGTGCAATTTAGAACTAGGTCATCTATTAGTGAAATGGAGGGAGTAAATTCTTACGGGGGGTTATAAAAAACCCAAAAGATTCAGCCAACCTCGACCTCGAGTTCCATCGGTGGGGCAGAGCCAAATAAATGCTATAACAGACTAGTGCTGCTACCTACCTGACACTCAAAGATGTGTATGATTATTTTCACACAAACCTCTCTGATAGCATTATTCATCATTTGCTCTTGTACGATAAAAAAATTCCCTCCTACCTTTGTGGCACCATGGCTGCAGGGCTACTATATAGACCGAATGATGATTCATAAATTGGTTGATAGAAGTTGAATTGATATTACCAAATTGTTATAAGCCGATAATTGAACAGTATATAAAGGTGATACCAAGCCTTTCGGTGAATATCAATCCATATAAAACAAAATAATTTTGTCTGATTATATTGGGGCTTACGCGAATTATTTTGGCCCTACACAATTTTGTGTCCACCCATATTAGTAGATAAGGGGTGTCTAATTTTACGTGAAAATATTAAATTACTCTCTACGAAATCCTAATATTACAAACTAAAATTAAACCCAATTACAAAAACTAATTACACTAACCTATTTTTCATTTAACTTCTTCATCAACCGATTCTTCTTCTTCTCCCCCCCCTCTTCTTCTCCATTTCAAACCAAAACATCGTCGATAATCGACGATTCAAAAAACGATTAATCATTTTTTTTATATATAACGAAAATGACCAGACGAATGAAGCATCTCACTGGAAGATCAACTGAACCTAGTGAAAGCGATCCAAGAATTGGACAATCAATTCGACAAAAACCAAAGAAGAAACGGTTACGGAGGAGGAAGACGAACAAACTCTTAGGTCCATACAGAAAATGGCTCGGATTAGGTACTTTTTTATTATCACATCACTCTAAATTAGGTTTCAATCACACGCCAACACTCAAAAATTGAAAAATTTAATTTCTGGGTTTTCTGTGAAAACCAGAATCATTGGATGTTCATATATACATCCAATGATTCCAATTTGAATCGTTTGATGTTCATGCCCTTGTCGAACGATTCCAATTTGAATTGTTTGATGTTCATGCCCTTGTCGAACGATTCCAAAGTAACTGAAAAGTCAGGAAGAACATCGATCCAGAATCGTTCTATGTGGACAATAACATCTAACGATTCTGGGTCGAGTTGCAACTGAACATTTATATGAATCGTTCGATGTGGACATCACTATCGAACGATTCAAGGTCAAGAAAAACCCAATGTGTTTGTTGATTTTTTAGCCTTGAATCGTTGGATATGAACACCAACATAGGAACGGTATAATGTTTTGAATCGTTGGATGTGTATGCATCATATTGGCGATTCTAATCTTGGAATTCCTAAATTCACTTGAATTCGATTATTGATTATTGTATGTTGTTGTACTCTTTAGGGATAAGGGAAAGGGAACGACACCGGATAAGAGAGCGAAGAAAAAACATGATCTTGGTTCTCATGAGAGCTTGAGACCTCGTCGAAAGGGCAGTAAGAACTTGGCGGCTAACGCCCGTAGGGGTTCGGTGGGAAAAGCTAAAGCGGTCTCCATCAACAAACCAATTAAATTGGAGATACAAAAAGATTCTTCTTCTTCTGATACAGAATCTGAAATAGGTCCAGGTAGGAAGTTAGTGAGAGCATCGACGGAGAAGAACGAGGAGGTGGAGCACCACCATGACAACCACAAGAACAACCACAACAGCAAGGAAATACAGATGCAGCGCCATGAAGGAAGAAGAAAGGGGCATACTTTCCAAAGCCTAAGATGTTGTTAACTCTCGGTTCCGATGAGGCCATTCATTGGTTTTCGGGTGATGGAGGAGAGTTTCTATGGGGATAGAAGCATAGTTGGGCTGCTAAGATCTGTGCAACCATGGTAACTATCTCAACCTTATTGTATATATCGTCTACTTTTATTTAAGCCTAATGCACTTTTCTAATTTATCGTGATATATTATTTAGGATCACATCTATGTCGTGTGTCTTCCAAAACACCAATCGTCAATCAGCAAAATGGAGTTATGGCCGCTGGATGGAGAAGTACCCGAAGTACAAAGGATCGTCGAACAAACGAGGTTGATGTATGGAGTTAATAACTCTGTGGTTTGGTATGACAAGCCCCTTTTTTCTACCTTCCTTGAGAGATATTATACGGAAACGGATACTTTTCATCTTCCGTTTGGGGAAATTACAATAACCAAAAACGATGTGCAGTTGATCACGGGTCTGAGCGTGGAAGGTAAAGTCGTGAGAGGTCCCAACTACATAAATGAGGTTAGTTGGGAGGACATCTATAAGTTCACCTCTAAGGTTTTTGGTTGGTATAAATACAAAACCACACGGGAGATGACTATGGTGAAAGGTAAAAGCAGAGAATATTTCATCTCAGCCACCTGAGGGAAGAGTTCACGGGAACAATGGGTCTTTATGAAAGTGGTGAGCTGAACATGGACCATAACACTGCTACAACCACCGCATATATTCTCTACATCTTGGGATTTGTTATCTTCCCCGACGTTTTCGATTCTCGTGTGAACGCCAACTACATCCAGTTAGTTGAACCACTGGACCAAGTACGCAACTAATCTTGGGGCACTGCTTGCCTTGCCTTCTTGTTGAATGAGATGAGAAAGTGTACTCGGGTAGACAGGACCCAAGTCGGAGGGAATGTGGCTCTTATCCAGGTAATTCAAGGGATCTAGCTACGGAGCTTTGTTTATCTTACTTTTCGTATTCTCACTTATATTCCTAAGTTGATGCAGGTGTGGATATACTTGCACTTTCCAGAGTTTGCTAAGAGAGACGGTGTGCAAGGGCATTGGGAAGGTGATTTTTTTGGAAGCAAATACTCCTACCAAGGCAAGGGCCAAAGTCAGGAGAATGAACTCCTTGGGATGAGGCGGTGGCTGGACAACTTGACGACGGCGGATGTTGTCTTTAACCCTTACAAGGAAACATTTGATCAAGGAACATTGGTTTGGTGCTAGGAACAAGAATACTATGGACCTACTTTTCACCCAAGAGGTTATGTAATGTGCAACCCGACAAAAGTGGTAAGGCAATGTGGTGTTGTGCAAGAAATCCCTTTTGATAAGAAATACAAAATTGATATGCGTAACTATAAGTCCCTTGAGAACGACATTGTGGTTGTTCACAATCCTTTACCATCATCTAGTGATTGGGGGGAAATGGGGTATCGTATTTTTGGCTTGATTAGGGCTACCAACTCAAATGACGAAGCATCTCCGGATTACATGTCGTGGTACCACAACGTTTCTTACACTCGTGTGATACGAATAGACAAAAGGCCCTTGATCAAGGATCGGGATAGAGCTTTCGATATTCTGGTACGTGTTTTGGTCTCTTATGATATGTTACGAGGGTTTAGCATGAAATGTAACTTGTTTGTTGTTTGAATTGCAAAACAGAGAAGACGAATCACGTATATGATTAACAAAGCAAAAATATGTATCGGGAGAGGAGAACATGTTTTGGCGAATCAGGCGAAGATTGAAGAATACCAGGCGTTGGAGGATGAACAAGCTGGTTCTAGGTTTGGGGAGGAGGCTGATCTAGCGCTAACAAGAAAACCAAGAGTGAGAAAAGATAATCGGGGCGAATCAAGCAGTGGACAAGGACCTCCCAACGAGGTCTAGGTGGTCGTAGTCGTGGTCGCGGGGAAGGTGGTGATGGGGTTAAATGAATACTTTTTTTTTTCAAACTTATGTCTTTCACTTTGGATAATTTATGTTTTTCATTCGGATTTAAATATATGGATAATTAAGTTTATTAGTTTATAAAGGAACGGATTTAGTTGGTTTAAAATTGTTGTGTATGCTAAGACGCGACAAAAGAACTACAATTTGGACCAATTTATCATTGGAACTCTGGATGTTTTTATTGCCAGAATCGTTCGACGTGGATAAACCTATCAAACGATTCTGAACAGAAAAACCAGAACTTTTTCCAGGTATTCAGAATCGGTTGATGTCGACGTTCATATCGAACGTTTCTAGACAGAGAAAAAAACCAAACTTCATGATGGATTTTAAGCCAAAAATCATTCGATGTGGGCATAGATATCTAACGATTCTAGGTAGAAAAAATGCCAATTTTTCAGTTGGTTTTTAACCTAGAATCGTTCGATGTGGGCATCCATATCTAACGATTCTAAGCAGAGAAAAGACCAAATTTTCTGTTACTTTTTGACGATAGAATCGTTCAATGTGGACATCAGTATAGAAGGATTCTAGGAAGAGAAAATGCTAATTTTTCTTTGTTGTTTTTTAGCTTTGAATCGTTGGATGTGGACATCAGTACGTAACGATTCTATCAAGCCTAAATTTTGACATTTTCGATAATACAGAATCTTTCTACGTGGTCTTATATATCGACCGATTCTTGCAGAATATTTCACCGAAATTTTGAGTTTTTCGAAAAAAAATAGTCGTTGGGACTTCCTCTATATAAGAAGGACCTTTATCCCTGGACCAACTTGCCCCAAACTTACACCTTCTACTCACTCCCACTTCATCCACTACTGAAATAGAGTCGGGGAAATGGATTGGAACCAGATGAAGATTTGGAGCTCGTCAAGTCGTCCATTCCCGTCTTTCGCGAACGTCCGTTTGAAATTTATTCGATGTTTTGGAAGAGAGTCAGAGAATTCTTCTATGACCGTACCGGGAACCCTAACCATCACAAATGGAAAGTCCTAGCGTTTAGATTCTACCATATTTTAAAGTGAAATGCGAGAGTTCCGTAAAATTAGAAGAATGGTTCACGAGCATCATCCTCAAGCTTCTAATATCAAGAAAGTGAGTAGTTCGACATGTTTATCCCTTTCTCATCGTTAGATGTTCGCATACTAACGTGTAATCAATTTAATTTCGGGTCGAACGATTTCATAGTCTATGATGAATTTGAAACGGGAAAGAATGTTCATGCACGGGAATGAATACGCCGTGTTGAACCAACATGCTCGGAGGTTCATTAATGATGTATTAATGTGCGAGCTTCAAGAATGCGCGTACTAGATTATGTAATGCAGTGCGCTAATATCCTAAACTATGTACTGAAATGCGCTGATTTTCTAAACTATGAATGAAATTTATCTTTTACAAAAGTGTACCAGAATTGTTCGATAATAACAACCACACCAACCGATTCTATGAATCATCCTTTTGTTAATGGTCATATCCACCGAATTGGGTTTTCTTTAATCACGAAGAACACCAACCCAGAATCGGTATACGTTGTCCATCTATCCACCGATTCTGGGTTGATTAACTTAAAAAAATTCAAAAATTCTGAGATTTTTGTAAGTTTTGATGATTACTTAACACTAGTTGATTTCACCACTAACACGATTAAACAACTACTAATTGAATTAATAAATACTAATTAATTATGAGATAAATTAGGTATTGACATAAATAGATGGATAAGGGGTTTTGACATTTACTTCATAATGATCCTATTTTATCTTTTAGTATAGGAACAAAATAATTTTCGTAGGCTCTAATATAATAGCCAGGTAATTTTGATCAATGAATCTCTGGATTGATATCCCCAAATGTTTAATATCTCCCGGTATTAATCACGCGCACTTGCTCTTTCCTTTGCTCGACATAGTTCCTTCGCACCCGGCACTGGCATTAAATGAAAGGTGAAAATTTAGAGAAAAGATATGTATGTGCACGACTCTACCACTGTACTGACCAACATTTGGACTAGTTGGTACAGGGATATAACCTTAGCACTAACAAACAACAACTTGGGTGTAAGTAAAATGTTGGAAGCACGACAAGGATAGATAACCCAATCTCTATCTATCTCTCTGACAAAATTTTAATGGTTTGCTGGCTTTGCTCTCGTGTGTGTGTGTGGGGGGGGGGGGGGGGAGACTGGCATCGCTTTCATTCTACCTTGTTTTTCTCTCTTCCACCACCAATAACCGTTACTTTTCGAAACTGATGTGAGATGTCGGCTGTAGATTTTCATCCACTCGTTCCAGTTTGACTTGAATGCCCCTTTCAGAGTTTCCATCTGTAACCTGGAGTTTTAAGATAAACTGCTAACATGGTACGCTGGCAAATCTTATGGATGGAAACTAATATTCCATAGATTTTGCTCATCAATAATTTTTTGTTTTCCTTTTATCCTGTGGAAACTTCTTTAATAATGAAATATTAGTGGTTTCTTGCTTATTTGACGGTCAATAGTCCCTATTCCCCCTTTTATTTGACTTTGGTTAAAGAGAAAAAAGTTAGTAATTTTGTTATTTTTATCAGTAATTTTTTTTTTAGTTTTAACGAATTTCAACCTCACCATGTTACGGTGAAATCGAAAGTTAGTGATTTTATTAATAAAAAAGACTTAGTTAATGTCAGAAACATTATAGTCTGACCACTGTGTTTATGCCAAAAATTCCTTTCAGCTAAACAACCAATCAAACTTTTGGATTCAAGTTAAATAAATGTAAACTAACAATAGAGAAACGTTCT
>JAJJMC010023232.1:516229-555328 GCA_023531435.1 Papaver californicum
TAGAGAAACGTTCTTTTATGTAATAAAGAATCATACTTTTCCAAATTGTTTAAGCTCAATACTATTGATCATCCAGGTTTTGTAATTTCTGGGTTTATAAAATTGTTTACCATTTTAAATTCAATACAGAAATTCATACATTATACCACTACTTCCCATAGGTTCGTACCTAAAAATTTCTTCCCTCCCTTTCTCTGGTTTTTCTTTCTATTTTTTCCGTCCCCTTCTTTGTTATTTGATCTCTTCTATTTATAGATCTATTTTTCTGGGTCGCTCTTTATGCAACGTGTCATTTTCTATAGCCTGGTCATCGTTTCTGGATCAATTCTTCTTTGGGTCGATCCATCTTGTCTCGATGTATCTATCGTTCTTGTATTTTGTCTTTTACTTGGTGCGATCATATAGATGACAGATCACTCTTAATTACTTCCTGATTCGATGCTTTATATGTCCGACGCGTGTTTCCTTATCTTCAAAGACTTCTGTAATCTCGATCATTAAAATAATAGAGTAATTATTACAATTTACTTTCTCGACCATAGAGTAATTATTACATTTTACTTTCTCGATCCTAAAATAATATAGTAATAATAACTTTTTACTTTCCCGATCAGCTATCATTTAATGTTGTTTGTTTTATTCGATGGTGTTCAGCTTTCTCGATCTTATGTGTCATTCATGCGATTCATCGCTTAGATGTCAGGAAACGTCTCGTGTCTTTTTGAAATTTGATATCTTTAATAATGATCCGGTGTTTCTCACCTTTTTTAATCTGGTTGCTTCTTAACTTGATCTTCTTCCACGTGTCATGCTTCTTTAATTTACTAACACACTGTACTTTAATTTTTTAAATTACCATCTTTTTCTTTTTGATGTAAATTTTTTTTATTGATTAACCGAAAATAATTACATTATCACAGACAATTGATATTCAATAATATAAGGTGGTTTATCATATTAAAATATGTTATGCATACGACTAAATTTTACAAGTTTATTCATAGTATTATTACATTTTTTAAAAATAAAATTCTATTTTATTTCTATCGTGTTACTTTTTCTAAAAACTTTTAGACATCTATAAATATAGTCTTATTCTCCCAAACAACGATTTGTTCCAAATTATCGATATAAATGCAATGCTTTTAAGATCCTTCTTAATATTAACATGAATCAGGGCCTCTCCGGACATTGACGATGACCCGTAGTAGATGTTAAAAATATTCCCCCCATAACTGTCTGACTAAGTCAACATGCTTTGGCTGCTGATGGAGTAATTTATTTCTTGTGAGAATCTAAATCTATAGGAGTATTTTAAACTGGTTATTCCAATTAACTTTTTGTAATACACCAAATCAAAGGTTAATTTCTTTCTTTACGAAATGAAGCGTAAAGACTTAATTAAAAAAAACGACGAAAAGCTCTAAATGTTTATAGAAAGAGTTAGAGAAAACGTGTCGGATAGTGAACTTATATAACAAAACACTTTAAAGCCCCTGAAGTAATATTTGTTTTATTTTGCTGCCCCTTTTGAAGTTTATATATCCCAAATCACACCCACAAAATAAAAACTTTTGTGTTAACCCCTCTGTACTAAAAACAGACAACAACATATTTACTGCCCCCGCCTATTTTGCTGCCCAAAATTGACCTTCGTCAATTTTGGGCCAAGGCCGCCTTGACATGAGTAAGCTTCAAATCCCTGCACCAGACCATTGCTTCCAGGAACATAATATTTTTCCTATTCAAAACCAGTTATGCCCTTCATTCTCTTTGTCTTGCTTCGTCTCCATGTACCTGCAAAATCCCTGAGTATTAGTCCTATACCAATAGGTACATAATTAGAAATAAAGGAGGTATCACAATTTAATGTAAAAAAGTGAGGTGGTGGTGGTGGTTTCTATATAGGCATAGTAATGCCCACTCTATCTAGCGAATTACAAGATCATGTTGTTCTTCTTTTTTCAATATCAAAGAGATATGAAGCACAAGAGATGTGTTTATCAGTTGTGATCTTACTTTTTGAAAAACACAAGTCACATCGTGCTTTCCAGATACCTCAAGCTACAACCATGGCTAAATCGATCCATTCACCTTCGGCATGTGTGTTTCTATCATGTATTAACCATTCATCAAAATATTGTTGGATGCTCGAGCTCTGAATTTGTAAAATTCTGCTCCCACCTGGTACCAGCATCCAAACAGCCTTAGAAAAAGAACACTTGAAGAGAATATGACATGTGCTCTCGTTTATCTGATTGCAGATAGAACAAACTTGGTTAATATAGCCACACACCATGGATAATCTTTCTTTAGTTGACAGGATATTCGATAGACCCTTTCAAAAAAAAAAAACTTAGGCCAAATCCTAATGCTCCAGAAGACCTTCCACTTAATACTCGTATCCTGTATAGTATCTGAAACATGAGTATTTCCCAAAATTATCTCATGTAATCTGTTATAAGCAGACTTCAGAGTGAATCCCCCATGCCTTGTCAATCTCCAGATTAACTTGTCCTCCGCGTTGTAAGGGGTTCTCATATAAAGAATAAGGTTCACAGTATTTGCATCAAACAAGGAGTGTTTAATATGCAATTTCCATTCATGCCTATCACTATTGATCAACTGACTGACATAAGTAAAATCTCCAAAAATTGGCAGCAATCGACACATATGGATGATCAAGAAGCTTTAACCAGATGTCCTCCCGGATCTTAATTTTTGTTCTTTTACCTATTTTCTAGAAGCTATTATCTTTAACAAACTCAACGTTTCTTTGAACTCCTTTCCAAGCCTAAAAAGAATTAACTCTTTCATTTGAATACAACATACCTTCATTCGGAAAATACTTAGCTTGAATAGCTTGAACCCAAACAGATTCAGTATTGGTACAGATACGCCATGCAGCTCTGACTAGCATAGCTTGATTTAAGACTTTGAGTTCTCTAAAGCCTTGTCCACCAAAATCTTGAAATTTTACCTCATGCAGTCAGATAAACTCCTTTCTTTTCATAAAACCCTCACCAGAATTTTTTTTGTAAGCTGTTAATTTGATCAACAATATAAGCAGGTAGCTTCAGACAGTTTATGGCATGGGATGGAATAACATTTGTGACATGCTTAACATAATAGACTTTCCACTATGAGTAAGAGTTTTGTTTCGCAAACAAAAAGTTTAGCTTGAATTTTATCAACTAAACATGAAAAATATTACTTCTTACTTTTACCAATAATCAACAGAATGCCCAAATACTTATCTAAATTGTCCATTCTATGAACCTTAGGTCTTCTAGCTAAAATTCTGCAGAATATTGGAGGAAGATATGGAATGAAATGAATGCTAAATTTAGTGAAATTTTTCATTTAATTTGAAGTAAATTATTCGCACTATAGAGATCAACATTGGAAAAAAAGCAAACAATCATCTGCGAAAAGTAGATGCGAAATGGATGGAGCATTATCAGCTATTTTTATCCTTTGAATTTTGTTGTGTTTCTCTGCTTCTAACAATTGTTTTGAGAGAGCCCCTATTGTTATAATAAACAAACATGGGGATAACAGACCCCCCTTCCTAATCCCTCTGGTAGGATAGTAAGCTTCACAGGTTGCCCCATTAAGAAGAATAAAAATATTTGTAGTGTTGATACACTGCATTATCATATTGCGCCAGGCAGTAGAAAAACTCATTTGTCTCATAACATCCATAAGAAAAATCCTCTCTATTTTGTCGAATGCCTTTAACATATCAAGCTTGAGAGCTAGATAGCCTGTTCCTTTTTTCTTAATCTTCATGGTATGAATCATTTCTTGGAAAAGCTGAATATTATCTGAAATTTGTCTTCAATGGACATAAGCTGCCTGCGAAGGAGAAATAATCTTACCCATAAAAGATTTCATCCTTGTTGCCATGAGTTTAGAAATTACTTTATAAGAAGTATTGCAGAGTGCTATGGGCCGCAAATCTGAAGGATGTTGCTTGTGATTTGTTTTTGGAATAAGAGTAATATTAGTTTCATTCAATTTATTTAAGATATATCCTGTAGAGAAGAAATTTTTAACCATAGAAACAATTTCCTTACCCACTACATCCTAATAAAATTGAAAAAACCCTGGTGGGAAGCCATCAGGACCAGGAGCTTTCCGTGGCTTTATGTTTTTCAAAGTTTTGAAAGTTTCAGCATCATTTGGTATCCGCATAAGCAGGATGTTATCAACATTTGTAATCACCTGTGGAATGCACTGAGGTAAAGATTTATTTGGCATCGGATTTGAAGAAGTATGAATGTCACTGTAATGAGTAATAATAAGATTTTCCAAATCATGTCTGGAAGAACACTAATAACCATTTGAGTCTTTTAGAGCTGCAATATTGTTTCTTGCCCTTCTTCTATTATCATTTGTATGGTAGAATTTTGTGTTTCGATCAACCTCTATATAATAATCATCTCTTTACTTTTGGCTCCATAAGTCACTTTGTACGTGATTCCAATGCACACAGTTGTTGATGCACCATAGTTAGTTTACCATGTAATTGGGAAAAAGTACCTTGTATGTGACCAAACTTCTCTTTGTTCCATTTTCCTAAACTTTATCTTGTGACAACCAGCTTACGAGAAAGTTGATAAGCATATGTATAGGGCTGCACATCGGCCGGTAGTCTCGGTTTTTGGCCGTAACCGGCCACCGATCCGACCACAGGTTGGTTTTCAAAACCGAAACCGTAGCCGAGCCGACACCGCTTCAGTTCGATTTTAAACTGTCCGAGTCGGCTTGGTCGTTCTAGTTATTTTTTTCAGTTTTCATAATATTTACTCTTCTAAAAAATCAAGAAAAATTCATAGTATCATTCACACAAATCAGTCAATCAATTTACAATATTTTCTTCAACTTCCAATTGATTATAAACTTCATATCCCTGCACATAATACTATCATCAAAAAAGCTACTAAAACAAAGTACAATTAGAAAACAGATTACAAAAATACGAATTGAACCTTCAACATTCAGAATTATAGAACATTAAAGAAACCAATGAAGAATACAAGTCAAAATCTAACCATAAAGTTAGAAAGAAAAAATAAAATAAAATAAACCCAATGTTTTTAAGAACACTAAAATTTTATTAGGGTCATCCATCTTTAATATTTCACCAATGGTGGTGGTGCTGGTTATAGTAGTGTAGAAGGTGGTGATGTTGATGATGGTGGTTTAGCAGGTGCTGGTGATGGTGGTGTTGCAGGTGTTGTTGGTGTTGGTTGAAAATTAGAAAAGATAAAAGGAAGTAATGAAACAAGTAGAAGAAGGAAAAAAGAGGTTGTGATGATTGTGGTCCTGGAGATGATGGTTTTGAGACGGTCAGTGATGGTGGTGATAGTAAGGGACATGAGGAGAAGAAGAGTTGTTTCGGAGAAAAAATAAAAAATAATAAGGGGTTTAGTTTCTAGGGTTTTAAGTTAAAAGTGTTATATATATAATGTGATGGATGGCTAAGATTTAGTTAGATAAGGGGACCAGATTGATCGGTCAAAAACGGCTTGACTCGGTCGTTTTTTTAGCCCCAATCCATTGACCGAGACGAAAATCAACATTTATGACATAAGTAAACTATTGATCGAGTCGAGATCAACGACTAGGCTCTAATCGGTCCCGGTTTTACCGGTTTTCGGCCGATTGTCTCAGCTCGGATCGGTTCCCGTGATAATATGTCCTTGCAGACTTGGATCTTTTTCCTAACATTGGAAATATTTCTAGTTTCTCTTCCTGTCACCAACTGTAGAGTCTGAATCTAAAAGGATAGGGTAATGATCACTCTCTAGTTGAAGCATATGTAAAAGTTTCGCATCTGGATAATGAAGGAACCACTTGATGTTAGTTATTTTATCTAGTCTTGCTTTTCTCTTACCCGTACCATGCACATTGCTAGACCAAGTCAATGAAATGCCCACATATCCCATATCTTCCAAGCCAGCTTCATATATAAGATTGATAATAGAGGCAGAAGTACTAGCTGATGCATTAGAAGTATGACGATTCAGAGAAGTACTTGATTTGTCCTCATTATGGAATGTAATATTAAGATCACCAATACAAACCATGGTTGTAAAATACTATGACTAATATTCTTTATATAGTTCCACTGAATCTTCTTTTCCCTACTATATGGAGAGCCATATATACAAGTAAGCAGCCAAGTTGGCTTTCTCAGGTCATCCTGCACCAAACAATTTATAATCCAAGCCTCTGCATTTACAATTTCAAAGTGGAAACCATCTTTCCATAGTAAAATCAGACCCCCATTACTTCCTGTAGGAGGAATAAGTTTCTTATACTGGAAGTTGAATTGTTTGACTAATTTATCCATTTTTTCTAAACCTACTTTAGCTTCAGAAATAATAATTATGTCTGGATCATACTGAAACGGTAAGTCTTTTAGGTGATTTCTAGTTATTTTCATATTGAATCCCTGACAGTTCAATGCTAAAGTTCTCATACTATAGGTAAGGCACTTAAGACAAGAATATAAGAAATGATATTCTCTTATTCCTATTATACAAGTCCTATGTGACCAAACTGGTTATACAATCTGTGTATAAAAAAAATGCGAGATTAGAATAATGAAATGATGATATTGTAAACAATAAATTAATTGATGGTTATGGGCTATGAAAAATAGAGGATTGACCAAATACTTAACAACATAAAAATATTTTGAATATAAATCGTACAAGAGATTTAGAAAAAGATACCAAGTCTACAAGCCCCCTTTTGCTCCTAGAGAGTTCTCTCTAGCCACAATAGTCTCTACTTCAGCTCCAACCATCATATTATTCCCCAAGTAGTAGTTTGTTGTCACTATATCATCATTATCACTCACTCTCAACCCTTGATTAGAAATTATGAGAGACAAAATTCTGGATGGGTTTTCTATCTGGTATTCTTCCTCATTTCTAGACCTCTTGTGTTTCCTAGTATCTTCAGATACCATATTAGCTTACTCTTCAAGAGAGGAATGAATAACCATTATATGTTTCCTAGTAGAAAGTGGAACCTTGTTTTCCATTGTGTCCATGGCTGCAACCGTATCATGCTCTTCACAATATTGTTTGTGTTGTTCGTCTAATATATCCAGTAATCTAAGATTCCCAGCTATCTCAGCATACTTTTGTTCATTGTGGTCGACAATGTAGCACTTGTCACATAAATTATGTGGTTGTTTCTTCCAATGATAAATAACCTATACAACTCCTCCTGCACTGGTGTTCCACCATTCCCCTTTAATTAAGGCTTACACAACTCCATTTCAATTCCAGCAGTAATCATATTTCCATATCTAGGCCTACAATTAGCTGGATCAGTGAAAATTTTCTTTTTAATTTCTTCAATTGCCTCATTTATCACTGCAACAGATTGGTGCTCAAGAAGTAAGTTCTTGAATTTCACATTCCACTCATTGTGAGTAAACTCCCAATATGGAATAGCAATTTTTATAGTGTACTTCTTCAAATTGTGATGGCATTTCTTGATATTCCATGGTGATTTTTTAAGAATTTCATCACAGTCTTTTTCATTCATGAGTTTAGAAACAAAGATATGATGACTCATCACTATGACCTCCCTTTTCTTGTATTTCTTTAAAAGTATATTAATCTCATCTTTCAGGTTAGATATTTCCTTACAAATTTTTTTTCTTATAAGACTTGTTGACCACTCATCATCTACTTCACTCAAGGCTTTTGATGAGCCAATATCTCTTCTAACAGGTCTTGCCATTTTGTCCTCAATACAAGTCGAATCCATTTGCACAGTTATTTTGAGGATTTGGGATAAAGTATTAAAGGTCATATGAGTTTGGTAAGATAAAGTTTTTTGTTTTGGTTCGACCCATAATCACGTATGAAATAGCGGACGGGATAAATTTTGATTGGTATATGAAATATGACAGACCTACAAAAAAAATAAATTACCTTCCCATTAGAAAAAACAGAATCAGAAAATAATGGAAGAATGGTTTTCTTTCATTCACTTAATTCAGAAAAAGAAAGGGAAGCGTATTATATGCTTCAACATTAGAAGATACAAATGAAGAGAGAATAATATGCACTTAAACATGTGTGTGTTGTTTTGGAAAGAAAATATGCAAAAAATGTGATATGTAATAATCAAGAGATATGATGAAGATCCTGTAGAATATCTCCTCTTGATGACTTGAGTGATTCTGAGGATACCCAATATACTGAAGGATATCCGATACTCCCGCTCAAGCTGGAGCATGTAGGTTGCGTATACCAAGCTTGACAAGTAAAGACTCCAGTTGTTGTGATCCCAGCGCTTTTGTGAATAGATCAGCAATCTGCATCTTAGTGTTTATGTAGAGTGGTTTGATCTCTTGCGACTCAACTCGTTCCTTGACGAAGTAACAGTCCATTTCAACATGCTTCGTTCGTTCATGGAAGACTGGATTATTTGCAATGTGTCTAGCTGCTTGGTTGTCACAATAGAGGGCCGTAGGCCCATTTTGTTCTGCCTCAAGTCCTTTTAGGAGCCATCTCATCCATAGGATTTCACTAGTTGTGGTAGCCATTGCCCGGTATTCTGCTTCGGCTGAAGACCGTGAGACAACGGATTATTTCTTAGACTTCCAAGAAATTGGTGGTCCCCCCTAGAAGTAGAAGATATCCAGTTCGTGACCTTCTTGTGATGGGACAACCCATCCAGTCTGCATCGCAGTATGTGACTAAGTTTGTTCCTCCCTCCTTTGGAAACAAGATCCCTTGTCCTGGAGTAGCCTTTAGGTATCGCAAGACTCTCATGGCGGCATCTAGATGTTTCTGTTGGGGATCAGAGACGAATTGGCTTAGGACGTTTACAGAGTATGTGAGATCCGGTCTTGTGGCTTGGAGGTATAACAGCCTTCCCACCAGTCGTCTATACTTGCTCGCATCCACACGGACATCTCTATCGTCATTCTCAAGTTTTAGGTTTTGCTCCATATGGAAGGAACATGGTCTGCATCCTATAATTCCACTATATTCTAGAATGTCCAGGGTATATTTTCGCTGGCTTAGGACTAATCCATCTTTCGTACGTGCAGCTTCAATTCCAAGAAAGTACTTCAGAGGGTCGAGATCCTTGATGCTAAACTTGTTGTCAAGGTGGGATTTTGTTTCTTGTATTTTGTCATGGTTATTTCCCACAATGATAACATCGTTGACATATATGAGAGCGCCAACAAAAAATTTCCCTTTCTTGTAAATAAAAAGTGAGTGGTCCTCAAAGGATTGTTTGAAGTCAAGTTCGAGTAGGGATGAAGTGAATTTTTGATACCAGTTCCTCGAGGCTTGCTTCAAACCATATTAAGATTTTTGCAGCCTACATACCTTCGTTCCTCCCCCTTTGTCATAGCCTTGTGGAATCTTCATGTAAACTTCTTCATGCAAATCTCTATGCAAGAATGCATTGTTCACGTCGAGTTGATGAATGGTCCATTCCTTCTTAACGGCTATGGCAAGTAGGCTTCTAACTGTGACAAGTTTGGCTACTGGAGCAAACGTGTCGTGATAGTCGACACCCTCCATTTGTGTGTAGCCCTTGGCGACGAGTCTAGCCTTGTACCTCTCTATTTCACCGTTTGGCTTATACTTGATTTTGTAGACCCACTTTGAGTTTATAGCTCGCTTCCCATCGGGCAGGTCTTCTATGGTCCAAGTCCCATTTTCTTCATGGGCGTTTATCTCCTTTTGGATGGCAGCTTTCCAGTTTTTGTCCTGCATGGCTTGTTTAAAATTTCTTGGCTCATCATGGGAGCTGATGGCAGCCAAAAAATGCCCTGTGCGAGTCAGAAAATTTGTCATAGGAAACAAAGTTCTTTAAGGGACATACCGTTGAGGAGTGTTGATCTAAAGTGGGCTGTGCATGGTCTATGGATGGGGGGAGTCGTACGTCGTAGTCAATAAGGCGTGCAGGTCTGAATCGGGTTCGTTGTTCTCTTCTTATCCCAATATTGTTGTCTTGGGCTTCTGTGCCTTCAGTACTAGAGATAACCGGCCCATTGTCCTCTATCGAATATGGGCCTTCAGAGAAGTCGTTTACTGCGTCGTTAGGGCTTAAGTCCTCAATTTCGGCCCGCTGAAGAATGTTGAGATGATCTTCATTTGCTGTAATTTTTCTGTTGGTCTCATTTTCTGCTTGATCATCTATAAGTGGATATTGGAAAATTTCTTCTTCTTCGTGCACCCTCTCTTTGATTTTTGTGGCAAAAGGGAATGTGTTTCTGCAAATTTGACATCCCTAGATACGATAATTTTATCGTGGCTTGGATCATAGATTTTATATCCCTTTGTGCCATTTGGGTAGCCCATGAATACACCTGGTCTTCCCCTTATTTCAAATTTGTCGCCTTTGGTCTCGAAATTCCGATAATAAGCCATACATCCAAGAATTCTCATATGGTCATAAATTGGCTTCTGATCATATAATAATTCATATGGAGTCTTGTTGTTAGTTATCTTGGAAGGGAGTCTGTTGATGATGTATGCCGAAGTCAGGATGCATTGTCCCTAAAATCTGATTGGTAAACTAGCCTCAATTTTGAGGGCTCGTGCTATTTCGAGGAGATGTCTGTGCTTCCGTTCCACAACTCAATTCTGCTGTGGAGTGTGTGGGAAAGTCGTCTCTAACATGATTCCTTGTTCGGCATAGAAATCGAGCATGCTGTTTGAGGTGAATTCCCCGCCATTGTCGCATCTTATCCTCTTAACGTTTCTTTCAAACTGTGTTTTGACCATTCTGTGAAAAGAAACTAAGCAACTGCTTGCTTCATGTTTGTATTTCAGTAAAAAAAACCAAACAGCCCTACTGTAGTCATCAACTATGGTTAGAAAGTAGCTTGCTTTAGAAAAAGAAAGCGTTCGATACTTTCCCCATATATCGCAGTGTAATAATTCGAAGGCAGCACTCGTTTTAGTAATACTAATAGGAAAAGTTTGCCTTGTCATTTTTGATTTAACACATGAATCACAAATGTCTTTATTTTCTTTGAAGGAAACATTATTAAGAAAGTTTATTTGAGATAATTTTCCATCACCAGCATGTCCTAATCTCTTGTGCCACATATCCACCGTTGTCATCATGGACGTTCTTCTGCTTCTAGACATCCCCATTTGATATAGACCATTTTTGCACTTACCCGCTCCAATCAATCTCCTCGAACGCAAGTCCTGTATGACAAAAAAATCAGAAAAAAATGTCACTGCACACTTTAAGTACTTTGTAAGTCTGCTAACAGACAAGAGATTACAAGTGAATTTAGGAACGTGCAAGACCCCTTTTATTTGCATTGCATTTTTCAAGGTGTGACTACCCCTTCCGTTAACTGGAATGGACTCACCATTCGGAATAGTTACCGGTGCTTCGTGATTTAACACAAATTTTTCGTCGAGAATGTCATTTCTGTAAGTCATATGCTCTGTGCACCCTGTATCAACTATCCAACTATCATCATGACGAGTTTTACCTGCCATATTTGCTTTGCGTGGAGCTTCATTTGCTGTTTTGTTCTCAGCGGCTATATGGTTTAGGAACTGTTGGTATTGGCTCTTCGTCAGATTCAAAGTTGCAACCTCGTCGGAATCACTTGGCACTCCTGCACCGTCAACAGAAGTTTCTGCACAGGCTGCCTTTGGTCTGAACTTTGATGACTTCCGGTCGCTGGAAGCCTTTGCTGGCCACCAATCAGGGAAGCCAATTAGCTTGAAACATCCTTCCCTACTGTGTCCTGTCTTGTTGCAGAAATCATAGTGCTCAGGTTGTCTCCCATCCCTCTTAAAATTGTTCATAGTGCCTGAAAAAACTGAACCTGAAGTATGTTTGTTCCGGTCAGAAAACCTGCCTGGAACGTGTCTGTTGCTGTCGCTGGTGAGGTTTCTTGCTGAACCTGGAGAGCTTCTCGCTGATTCCTGGAAAGCAGCCGCTTCAGAAATGGTTCTTCTACTGCCGGTAATTGTTCTTTGCTGTTCATCCTCCGTGACTAGGTGGTAGGCAGTTGACAGCGATGGAGTGGGTTTCATGGCGAGTATTTGTGTTCTAATGATCGTGAATTCATTGTCCAAACCCATGAGAAAGACATACAATCGTTCCTTTTCTTGATGCTCATTAAATGCCTTTCCGATAGCGCAGGTGCAACCACTAAAGATGCACTTAGGAGTTGGGTGAAAGGCTTGTATTTCATCCCACAGACCTCTCAATCTTGTGTAGTATGCCGAAACAGTCATCCCATCTTGTCTTGTGTTGGAGATAGACTGTTTAAGTTCATATGCACGCGGTGCACTCTCTTTTCCGAACCTTTCTTGAAGGTCTGACCATATTTCTGCAGCGGAGTTTGCGTATTTCACACTACCCCTGATTTCTTTTTCCATGGATGTTGTGAGCCATCCTTTGATCATGGCGTCACATCGTTTCCAGGCCATGTGGTTCTCATCTGTTTATTTTGGCTTTTTGATATCTCCATTCACAAAGCCAATCTTGTTCTTAGCAAACAAGAAGTTTTCCATCTCTTGAACCCAGTCAAGGTAATTGCTGTCAGTTAGAAGATCGTTGACATGCAATTGCCTCGGATAATCAGACGAATTAAGATAGAAATGGCAGCTGTGGTCAGTCACGTTGCCATTAGCCCTCTGAGACACATTGCTTGTGTTCTTGTCACTCATGTTGTCTACTCTCAAGAGATTGGTAGTTTTTTTGAATTAGTATTGAGCATAAACCTGCTCTGATACCATAATGGAAGAATGGTTTTCTTTCATTCACTTAATTCAGAAAAAGAAAGGGAAGCGTATTATATGCTTCAACATTAGAAGATACAAATGAAGAGAGAATAATATGCACTTAAACATGTGTGTGTTGTTGTGGAAAGAAAATATGCAACAAATGTGATATGTAATAATCAAGAGATATGATGAAGATCCTGTAGAATATCTCCTCTTGATGACTTGAGTGATTCTGAGGATACCTAATATACTGAAGGATATCCGATAGAAAACGTTTGAAACTATCAGCTAGTCAAAGCAACAATGATTTTAGAGAAAAAAACGTTGAGATGAAGAAAAACAGATAATGATAATATATTATATAAAAAAAAATTAATGAAATGAAAAAGTATGAGATTAAGAAAGTTCTGATAGTATATACAAACAATCAGAAAGAAAAATATAGATCAATCATCGTAGCCCTTTTACATTCTCTTTTTGTTCTTTTAGACTAGTTACATTTATTCGGGGACATTTTTTCTCTTAAATTACCATATAATTAGATTGGTAAGAATTTTCTAAAGCAACCAAATATACCATGAGATGAAACTTAAAAATATCAAATATGTAACTGTGACTTGAGTTTCGCATTGTCACCCAAAAACCTCCTTGAAACTTATTCACATTAAACTTTGTTAGTTGTCCATTGTATGGTCTATAATTCAAATTTAACTCGTAAGCTAAAATTGGTCTAATAACCTGAAATCTGCCTCCATAACCCAAATTTAATGGGATCCAAATCTACCACGCGACTCAAAAACCATATAACGTAAAAGTTTTCCAAATCCATAATTACTATGTGATCTAGAATCTGCCACTGTGGTAAAATATATTCTATATTTTCATGTCTTTCATTACCCTAAATTACCGTCATGACTCCAAAATACCCCAAAATTGGTTAGCGACTTCAAGTTTGATTCGTCGTCAGAAAAACCGTCGTATTTGCTAAAATTAGCTTGTGACCCAAAAATAAAGATTTACGACTACATTTATCATGTATACTAGAATTTCCTACTTAACGCAAACTCTTCGAGTGTAACCTAAAAACTTCCCGATTATCGTATATTGTGACTCAAAGTAAGCCTGCTGATCAAAAATATCATTGCAGCTAAAGTTTGCTAAGTGGCCTGACTTATGTTCCGAAAATGTAAAAATTATCTCGTGATCCGAAAATCTACTGATGGTACATTAAAATTGTTTCATCGTGACCCAAAATATGTCTCATGGTTATGACCCAAAATTTCCCTTGCGATGAAGGTCAAAAGAGCTAAAAACAAAAACGAATTAAAGACTTTGGAGCCTATATACAAATCAATCTAGCTATCAACTTAGATTACCATGATCATGATCATGATCATGATGATCGTGGTCCCATTTTGTGTTGCATTTTGCCAAACTCATTTCAGAATATGCAAGCGAGGTAGGCCCCACTCCCAGTTACCCCCTCAACTCCAATTGTTGTTGCTATACAACCAAATGAAAATCAAAATCAAAATAACGAGTGAATGAATAAATGTAGTTGGTGTAATCAAAGGGCACACGTGAAGTAAACGTTATCACCCATACGTGGCTGTCTGTAGTTGGTTGATCTAACCGTCTCCTCATGGGACTATCCGATAACATGTACAGTAATGTACTACTGCTGTGTAGAGCTGGATTTTCTTTTAGGGACCATCTCATCTCAAAAATCTTATTATCTTCATACAAAAGAATTCTGTCTAACTTACAGTATCATTGTCAACTGTCAATGTAGGTATAACTAAATATTATTTCATTCTTTGGAAGATCTGATCATCAAAAACATTAGTTCTTCAATCACATTTATTATTTATATTTTCTAGTATTAATTATTTTTGATTGGATTTTTGGGTTATGATCATATCATCTAATTATTAATTGGGGTACAATTGTTTTGTCTTCCATGTGACATTAATATAAAGGGACTTAAGTCCACTTGGATGGAAGGGAGGGAGGCCGGAGTAGGAGAATCTCCTCAAGTGGGTGTTTAGAGGTTTGACCATAATTTTATGCAACTAGGCAACTCGGCTACCAACAACTTGAGTGTAAGAAGATAACGGCCGACATACGAGTCGTGTATCCCCGTCGATGATAACAATGAACATTATTTAAATATCTTTCAATTTTCTTTGCTTGGTAAATTATTTCCAAAGAGCATAAATGTGCTTTTCAGGGATATAACAATCGGGTTCCACGAGTATATGACTTTTACAACCAACCATCTCAAATTTTACGAAGGATTATTCCAGAAGGAAGTGTGGATTTTGGCACTACCTCGTTGAATAAGACAATCTTATTTGGAACAATCCGATTCTATTACTTCTTCGGTCCAAGGTATATAGGTGAAGAATATATTTTTATTTATCCAACTAGATAGACGAGTTCATATTTCAAGATTATTTTTAATATATATACCTTTATTAATATTACATGGATATCACTACAATTAGTTCGATATTTCTAACATTGAGAATAATATAAAAGGGATAAAATAAGAAACGAGATAAATTTTTATAAAATTTAATTTTTTATCTAAAATATTTTTATTTTTCATTTATATAACTTGGACGAAAGGAATAGTACATAAATATTACAGCAATCCTCTCAACAAAAGAAGAAAGAAGTATAGGTTATAGTAGGCACTAGAGGGTAAATTGCCAAGTCTTGCTTTAGATTTTCTTTGACTTCGTAACTTGTTTTAAAGCAAAAACATTAAACAATGGTAATACGAGACATTTGGGGGTTAGATCATTTAAGTTACATAACCAGTTGGGAATACAAAGAGGAACCCACAGATATAAAGTAGAAACGCCAAGCACCCACGTACCGTGGTCATTATCATGGTTCGAGACATAACCCGATGTTGTCGTATTATAAGGCAAGATTTGATAACAAACGTGAACAGTACAGTGACGCCTCAGAGTGAATAGGGGAAACGTTCATATGCTCGTACTCTAAACGGGGCGACACTGTTTCTCATGTGTTTGTGTGTGTGCATGAATGTACCCTATATACATTATAGACAATGGTGTTGATTCGTCTCATTCAATGGCTAGCCCCCAACAACAATCCCCAACCTCCCTTCTATGTATGGGGGGGGACCTTTACCTTCTTTCTCTATCTTCTTTATCCCTTTCTTTCTGTACCATCATATTCTCTACATTTCCATTCATGCACCCAGATTTAACCTCTCAGGAACAGTTGGTGGTGGGATTTAAAAATAAAATAAAATAAAAATCTGCAGAACTTTGACTAGTAGAGCTTTAACTGTCCCAAATTTGGTTCTTATGGAGGTCAAAAAGCTGGATTTTAGTTGCCCAGGCTATCAAAATTTTATGAGGCGTTTACATGGTGTTTAACTGAGCTAAATTGGGATCCTATGAAGGCTAACATCTGGATTTGAGTAGCTACGAGACATCAAAATTACAGGAGACGGACACAATATTCAACAGAGCTAAATACGGTTCTCATGAAGGCTAGATTTAGTTGCTAATTCGATCAAAAATACACGAGATATCCACCTATGGTTCCACAGGTTCTGTAGATAAAGGCCTACATCCACCTACGGTAGCATTGGTTCCGTAGATTAAGGCCGAAGAAGTGGACTGTTGTATTCGCGCCCAAATAGATAAGACAAACTCGGGAAAGATCAAGAATTTTATGAGGAAGGCCACAGTAGTAAGTAGTAAGTAGTAGGTAGCTCGGTCTGGTGTTGTATAGCGAGAACTTGGTCGGTAGTCAAAGTTAAAACAGGTGACAAGTTATGAGATCTGCCAAAAAAAAATTTTGCAACCTGCAATAACCTCACTGAATGCCCCATAGACTTTCATAACCACCTCATAGGGAAGGAAATTTTCTGGAGATACAACCAGCAAAGCCCACACTATGTATACACTTGTAACAAAGAAAATGCCACATTGGACACCTACAGTATGTTGTAAGAACTGTATAGTTTCAAAATCATGTTAGATGTAAGGGATGAAACGCCAGCAAAAAAATGCTAGCTTGCATCAGCGTATGTCTAACATCCTCCCTCTTAAAAGGGCTTCTGCTTTCCTAACTTGCCTCACAGGTCCAATGATGAATACCTACATAAAACCACAGCTTATGAACTAATTGCAAATAATTTGAGGATTTAAGTTAATAGTGTTGGTCGACTTTATCCATACTAATTCAAAGTTCCATAAAAACTGACCTTGTCTGGTGGCCCCTTAGAACCTCCCATGAGAATTTCCGCACTGGACAATTTGAAGTAGAAAACAAAAAAACAATTACTACCCCCACGAACCAAGAGCAGACAGGGAAAAAGGGAGGGACGAATATCTTACTTGCAAGATTCTTTGACTGACATGATAGTTACCCCTCTTCTTCCAATAACAAGTCCCATTTTGCCAGGAGGAACATGCAACACGGACAGAATCTCTTCCTCAGGAATATCCCCTTCGTTGAATATATTATCTGCAGAAAAGATGAATCCAATGTAATCTACCATTTAAGCACTCATCAAGGTGCTTATGTGGCAGGTGAAGTCGTTGGCCATTGTTTGAGACAACCGAAGAAATCGGAACAGTTTCCTATGAAAGCATTTTTGCTTTTTAAGAAGTCAGAGATAAATAATGATAGTTCTATATATACAACTTGAAGCGTAATCTTAAACCGAATATCCAAATGCAGATACTTACACAATCGAATATAAAGAGTTAAAGTCTATATGCTTATCAAAAAGCATAAGTACCTGGAATGGGAGGGACAGGCCGCCAATCTACACACTCATTATCATTAACACAGAAACACCGACAGTATAGTGCTCCCCGAACTGATAGATGCCACAAAGATTTATTGTTCAGATTTTCCATCATCTTATGGTAGATATGGAGAAGGAAGCGAACATCATCAGCAGCAGCTCGGACCATTTGTTCGGTAAATGGTCTGTATGTCCAAAATTTAGGATCCTAGAGAAAATCAAGGCATTCTACTTAAGTATCTGATAGAAAGAAAGAGAGGTAACTACACTGCCAATTTTAAAAGACACTCAACACTGACCTTCCGTAACAGAACTCGCACTTCTTCCTTCTCAAGATACGAAACGCCTGTAATTACATACAGAAATTAAAAACCAAAATGAAAGCAATCTGTCCCAGAGAGAAGCTAAAGGCCCATAAGAGAAGCCAACGTGACATTACGACTACTAGCATATAGTTGATATATTACCACAATAGCGTGGATCTGCAAGGAGGGTTACGAAGGATATGTAGTCATCTGGTGTCCTCGCCTTTCCCTCTTGCTCTTCAATCAGGGAATAAGCTATCTGAATGAGAAGATCAGAGGCAATGTCAGTTTATTTAAAAGCACGGGGATCCCTTGCACAATCAATCAAGAGGTGAAGACTAAAACAGTGTCGATAGAAAATTGTAAGGACACTCCAGTTTCCATCTCAATCAATGTTAACTAAATTCACAGACACAAGTATGTATTACTAGATGAAATGGATTGTTTGTTTTATTCAGTATCATTGTTTCACCTAACTTATCATAATTTTGTTTTAAGCTTTCCACCTTTAAGTAAATAACCAAAACTCACACATCAAATCAATAAGAAAAGAATCATTACATGTCAATTTGAATTTAAAGTTCAGTGGACCTAAAATTCCAATATCAATGCACCAAAAAGAAAAAGCATGAAAGCCACCAAAATTATCTGTGCAGATCAAGTTAACTGTCAAGGTAGGATTCAAAACCAAGTTATCACTTCAGTTACTCATTTCAGATCATTAAGTAGAGGCGATAGAGTTTTCATGAAGCTACAGCCTACAGATTTTAGTCACTGGTGAGCAATAGCAAAACCGATAAAGCCTTTGTAGGGGTACTTCTATGAAATCCATGAGGCAGCAGATTCTAGAGGCTATCATTATTGATTCAGAAAAAGGAAAAAAAACTTATAAGATGATATTCTATTCAGGTGATAAAATGCAAACATTTTACAAAATGTCAATGATAAATATTGCTTACCTGGGTATCCACCACATTATCCAACTTGATGCCATATTGGAAATATAATGCCTGCAAAATAAGAATCATTAACATGTGATCCAACTGCTTACTCAAAAATGCAAACATGCAGAACCAAAAAAATTAGAGACCTCGCTATCTCGTTTGCAATCGTGAATGACTTTTGTGATGTAACTAGATTCAAGTGCAGGCTTACAGGCTGTCATAAGTGTATCCCCACCTTCAATAACATCAACCAAGTATATGGCATCTGGGAAGGCAAGCTGCAAAAATTAAGCAAAATTTACATCAGTCAGAAAGACAAACAACTAAGAGAAGCTTGATCTGTAGACACAGTGTCCACAGTAAAGACGAACAAAAAAGTACCAATGACCAAACAACATGTAATTTACTTCTAATAAGTATGTAGCTATCGATAGAAACATAGTCTTCAAATATCCGGCTCTGGGCTTGGTTTGAGTTCAGTAAATTGACAGCTACGGGTTGTTACGGTCAACACACGTCTAAAACATTCCGGTTGATGAAACTTCCACTATAACTTCACTTCATGCCTCAATTCTCAACTCGTTTATTATATCGGTTAATAGGTATAAGTGTCCAAATTTCTATAACCATGTCTAAAGACTAACTTTAATTTACACCAAAAATCCTTCCCCTTTTTGCTTACTAATTACACTATTACAAACATAAGTCGCAGTAAAGAGCAACTGCCTAGTTTTCAACTCATTCTTACAGAGAGACATCTCATTCGAAAGCATATAAATTAAAATGCAATTCATAAGATAGTGGTACACAAACAAATTATAACAAAATGTACCATTGCAAAGTAATTTACCTGCATAATACAAAGTTTTCCATTTCGACAGAGATCAACTCCCTCACAATCAAAACCAATAATCAGCTGGCTTTCAGGGGAGGGCTCCAAGAACTCAACTGGAAGTTGTGATGCTTCTGTGACAATATGAACTGGAGGCGATGATAACTGATCATCATCATGATCCAGATCTTTAGGACCTAAACACATATCCAAAACAAAAATAAATAAATCAAAGAAATCAAATTAATCAATCAGAATAAATCATATTATTCATCAAATTATCTAGAAATCAAACAAAAAGAATCTAATAGATATAATTAGGGTTGAGAAATTACAAAATTGAGAAAATTAGGTTTTCTTGATGAAGATTTTATTACCTGAATCTGTGGCTATTTCCATACTTTCCTCCACTCCTCTAAAACCATCCGTGGTTTAAGGAAAACCTAATTGGGATTGTCTGCAGCTTTCTTTTGGGGTTTTCGAATCTGGAGAGGATTTTTTATTGAGACCCTCTTAACTGAAAAAACTAAAGGTTGAAGAAGAGTACGTTTTTTTGGGCCTACAACCTCTTTGAGTAATAGTAATAGTATTAACTTTCTGTCACCCAGGTCCACTCACTCTTGAATAGTGAATGGCAATGGGCTGCTCAAAAGCGCGTCACACAAACCGAATCGTAATTTTCCAAAAAGACCAAACGAACTGCAACCTAAGATCCAATGACAGTGGTGATATATTTTAAAATCGATGATTAACCGGAATCGATGGTATATAAATCGGTAGAGATATCAAAAAAATTGAGTATTCTATTCTATCCCTCGCTTCAGAATAAAATTAATACTGGTGGAGCTTATCCGTTTTATTATTGGCTGTAGGGGTGAGTATATGAATCCAAATCCGTCAATTCGACCCAATCTACTCACATTTTGGCGAATGGACACCCAATCAGTCCATGGACGGTTTGGATATGGATGCACTAAATAATGGGTTGGGTGCGGGTGCAAGTATAGAAATCCATTGGATACCCACACTCACTATGTTTAAGGGTAATTAGGAAATTTATAAAATACAGAGAGACATATGTGTATTTTGCAGGTACTATATAATTTTTAATGTTTTTATTCTAGCCTAATTGTACCGATGATTCAAATTGGCAATCAAACAGTACTGGATATACTCTTAAATTTTACTTTTGGTTGTTGGGATGACATTATTATAATTTTAGCATTGTTATGTTGTAATAATTTAATGTACTAATTAAATTTCAGTAGTTTAATGTTTAAATTAGTTTTTTTTTGTTAACATGTTAACTATTTTTATTTTTCCTAATAAAAGCATGAAATCTGTGGATTTACCGACATCCAATCCGCCCACCCGCCCATCCATGAGTATTAAATCCGCGGGTGATGGATTGGACATGGATACAAATATAATACCCACCATTTTGATGTGTTGGGTTTGGGTGGTACCAAATCCACGGGTTCCACCCGTTGCTCACCCCTAATTGGCTGGTGACAGTAATCGTACCTCTTAATTGGCTCAGAGGGAAACCATTTGTGTTTGTTAGATGAAAATTCGGCGCTATAATAATGCGTTGGTAGGGGGACATGTGGTGCACATTGGGTGTGTCGTTGTTATCTACCTGTTTGACCTGAAAAACTAATAAAAGGGTGAAAGGGTAAATCTTAAAGAATATGAGAGATCAAAATCGTACAAGGCTATCCTAAACCAAGAAAATAGTCGTTCAAGCATTGCTTCGGTCACATAGGAGAAGAAGCGTTGTTCTTATGGAGGGAAGCAGAGAAGGATGAGATCAGAGGTTGGTGAGTTCTAGTCGAAGAACTCAAGTCTTTGTAGCAAAGTTCAAGTAGAGGAGATGGAGTTGTTTATGATAGTCTGATGAACTTCGATAAACTTATTGTTTCACTTGTTTTGTTTTGGAAATAGATGAAGTGGTCTATTTATAGTGCTAAGCTCTTGATCTCGTAAGAAGTGGAAGAGATGAAAAGATATTGAGGTGGAGAACGTGGTTAAGAACGTGCCCATTATTACTGGAAAAATTCTCGAAACTCTAATACTCATTAATACCTCATCTAGTAACGTTCCACTTAATTCCTTCTTATAGTGGGTGTTCAGCTAAACCTAACAGGTTATAAACTGCCAGATCAATACCCTAATGAGTATCCCCCTGTGGCATGTTTGATGTCTCGTAGATTTGATGGTTGGGTCACATGAATGACTCTTTCGATTAGTTAATTGAGTAAACTAACTACTAGTGTTAATTCTAGTAAGGTTAGTAAGTATAAGCTTGGAAGTGCACAAGCTTGAAAGTGGAAAGACTTGGAAATGACACAAGCTTGGAACTGGCAAGTCTGAAAGTACACATGCTTGAGAATGGCACAAGATTGGAAGTGTTCAAAGTCAATATTATATATGCAAAAGTTATAAAAGACAGTGCAAGGAGTACTCAACGGACACCCCAATACCGACCATGCAAAGGGTGCTCGAGGATTAAACAAGGAGTTGGCGTCGTATTCTCGGAGACTAAGCATTGGTGTTGTGTTCTCGAGTACTAGGAAGTTGCACGTGCTCTCAAGGACAGAGCGAGGATTGGCGTCGTACTCTCGAGGACAGAGCAAGGATTTACGTCGTGCTCTTGAGGACATAGCAAGGGTTGACACAGTGCTTACTCGATGACTAAGCTATGGTTGGCGTTGTGCTCCTCGAGGACTAGAAAGGGTTGGCGCCATACTTCTCGAGAACTAACAAGGGTTGACACCATGCTTGCTCGAGGACTAAGCGAGGATTGGAGTTGTGCTTGATCGAGGACTATAGATTGGCCCTATGCTTTCTCGAGATCTAAGAGAGGATTGGCGTCATGCTCGAGGACCAACAAAGATTGGCGCCATGCTTGATCGAGAACTAAGCGAGGATTAACGTTGTTCTTGCTCTAAAACTAGCAATTGGCGCCATGCTCGAGAACCAAACAAGTATTGACACCATGCTGATCTCGGCTAAGCAAAGGATTGACGTCCTGCTCTTGAGAGCATGCTATGTGTTTTTTGCACCCTTTTTTTGTGTGTAAGAGCAAAGGCAGTGGGCATTGGTATATTAGCAAACTCAATTTTCCACAGTGGGAGAATTGGAAAATTTAACTAGTGGACCCACTTTTTGTATTAAAAAATATTTCTTTTAATTAGTGGGGTCCGTTTTTTTACATAAACAAATATTTTTTTAGTTAGGCGGTACAGGTTTTTATTTTAAAATCAATATATATATATATATATATATATATATATATATATAACTAATTAAAATAACTAACTTTAACTAATTAAAAAAAAAAACTATTTTCCTCTGCCCAAGTTGAGTCGATCGTCTCAACTTGGGATGAGTCTTGGTGCAACTTGAGACGAGCGGCTCAAGTTGAACCGATCGTCTCAGGTTGATTCGATCGACTCAACTTAAGCCTCGATTGGTAAGCAATAAATACCAATTTTCCAACCTATTTTCTTGGTTTGTCCATCCGACTGTGGGTTTATATTTGGCAAATTAGCCAATATACCAACCCCATTGGAATTGCTCTAAGCTCTTGATTTTTTTCAAGTCGCGACTATTGATACTTGAAATTAAGGTTATTACACTCGTATGAGTCCCCAGTCGACTCATACGAGTTGCCACTAATATTTGAAAATCGAGTCAACTCGTATGAGTGACTTGAATCGTACTTTTCCCTCCAATTGTTAAATGTTTTCGCAAAAGATTGACTCGAATCATAGTTTTCCCTCCAATTAAATGTTTTCACAAAAGGTTCTAATCAAGATTCGAACTTCAGACCTCATATGCACTAGACTAACCACCTAAGAGCCGGTCGCTTGGTGTTGATATGTAATGAACAACTATTAACAATATAACATCAAAATTATAAATATACTTAAAAATATATCACTTAAGCTATTAAGGTATAATAAGTTCTTACTCTATATATAAAATTCGACAATAAATATTCGATTCACGATTCTATATACGATTCGATTCTCAAAACTGAAAAACGAGTCACTTCACGATTCACGACTTCACAACCTTGTTTGAAGCCAAGGAATTCACCCGGGGAGTTATTGCGCTTGGCATGATCTCAAATTGCAAATGTCGAAAGTTCAGCCACTACAACGTTTCATTTTTTCAATTGCAACAGTTATATCCGTTGCACAATGAGATATTTACTGCTTTAATTCTTAATTATCATAAAATAATTAAGCAACGTTTGTGCAACGTATAAGACGTTGTAAATTATGGCATTATGATAAATCTTCTGATGTTCAAGGGTTCTTAGAATTAATTTCCTTTTCTTATTCTGTTTTTTTGTTTTAACTTTAATTTTTTTGATATTCCAAGGGACGACATAAAAGAAATGAGCTCGATATTCTCTCTCTTATGGAAACCTCTTTTTCTTCACTAAAACTAAGCCCTGATTTTTATTAAAAAAAAAAGAAAATTAGGCCTGAAATCAACCAGATTTCATCTGGAAAACCTGAATTAAAAGCCGTATTTCTTAACCTCCATCTTAAAATCAAAACCCAAACAAAAATCTAGATCTGTATTTTTTTATAACTAAAATCTAGATATATTTGGAACCCTAGAAATTTGATTTTTTTACTGGTATCAAACCAAACAATTAACTGATATCCTCAGTTACAAACCCTAACTTTTATTTTAGTTTTCTTGTGATGACCAGATGTATAATAACTAGATCGAGATCTGTTGTTTTTCTAGGGTCTGGGCGATTAAATACTTTTATATCTATCTTAACTCCACTATCATGACTAAAGATCAATTTATCATGGAAGATCTAGGTGTTTCACTTCTAGGTGCTGCCGCTGGTAAACCCTAATCTCGTTCTCTTTTTTTTTTCTGATTTTTTTGGTTTTTTTTCTTTCAGTTTGGGTAACTGTTCTTTTATGTTATTGTGGCTTTGAGTGCGGAAGATCGTGATGGACTTGTTAGTGCTTTAAAGGTTAGTTTCTAAATAAAAAAATGATTTTTTTATTTTGATTTATTGGTTTTTTTTTTTGCTGATTATTGTGATTTTTTTTGCAGAATAAGCTTTATTGGCTGATCAACATTCTGTTTTTGTAGCTTAGTTTAACAAATGGTTATTATACATATGGTGGTAAAAAGATCTCTGCTACTTCAATTTACTTTGAGAGTTTATCTTTTTGGTTATGGATCTGTTATGAGAAATGGGTTTGCTTATTTTGATGAATTGTATAGATCTGGATCTAGGTTTTCAATATATTTTTGTTGGATCCACATCTTGGTTTGATGTGGTCACTTTAGTATATTCAGGACTTACTGAAAGTTGAGGTACTTAATCGTTTACCACATAATGAGGTTTTTCTGCACCGATTAGAGTTATGTAACAAGGGTCTTGCATTTTTGAATATTCGTATTTAGGTATGACACAGCTAGACACAGTCTAGATACATTTGGGGACATTGTAGTCACCATTAGCCTCTAGGGTTTCATAGTGGGATTACTGGAAGTGTGAGTTATGTTAGACTTGAGTGAGTATATCATAATCTGAACTTTGAAAATGTGTTCCGAGTTGCATTCTGAACATTGTAGTTTTCCTGCTAATTAATATGCCCAGTTTTATTTACGAGCTTTTTGCCATGTTAAGATTTTAGTTACCGCAATATATCAAAAATTCCTTCTGGCCACTTTGTAGATATCTTATCTATGTGCTTGTAAGTGAATGCATCTGTTCAAAGTGGGAATTATTTTCTTGTTAAATGTAAATGTATTGCCTACAGATCATATGAGATAGAGAATATTCCAAAAGATAAAGATAGTTTGGCAGAGTGGGTCATCCCGGAAGATGAACTAGGTTTGTTGGGTATTGTCAGGTTAAAGGTACGTATTATCTACCATGGTTACATCTAGTTTCTGTTTTTCATTTATTGAAATTGGAGATGAGAATGTTGGGAAATAGCTAAAAGGAGTTAGGTTCTTGATTGATATAATCCTTGCATTAGTTGATCAGCGAAATGGCAGGAGTATTACTCAAAAAACCCTAAACCTTGGTATATTTTTTGCTGACATCTCCGAGAATTTGTAGAACTATGCACCGAGGACGTTGCTTGAAAATAGCTCTAGAGTGTGGAATTCTTTCCTCTGATGCGGATGCTACAGAGCCAACTCTCATCAAAGGAAAGAGATTTCGTGAGTTGTCTGAATCCGAAGGAGGAGAAGTTGCTTGAAAAACTTTGGGTATGATCTTGACTTTACCTTGTAGGCCTGTTCCTTACATCAGTGATTTATAAAGTGTTTGTGTTTGTAATTTACAATTGTAGGTGTCTTGATGAACTTCTATATAGACTCTACATTTAACTTCTGGTACTTTTACTCTATAGTATTCTAGGTGGATGATTATATTTCATGGTAGGTGTGATAATTCTGTAATTTTTTGCTTCCAGGATGATATAGGTCTTTCCATGGGGATTCAAGGCCTGCTTGGTTCCAGCCCTCAGTTGCGTTCTTCTAGATTTAAGTTTAAAGTGGCATCTTTAGTTTTGAAAGCGCTAAATTCGTTGTAACTTAATCTCGCTTATATTTTATTAGGGCACACCACGTCCTTCTAACAAACAATGCCTGACACACGTAATAGAGATTTACTCTCACAAGAGAAGTCCAATATTTATTTGGTTCGAGTTGCATTTTGAACATAGTGGTTTTCCAGGCTAGTGTTTCTGGACGCAGATCACTTCCTGTAGTCTTAGAATGTTTGTTGAGTCTGTTTCCAAGGTATGCCTTTGTCATACGCTTTATGAAATTCTTGAATCCGTACAAGATAAATGCTCCATTATATATCTTTATATGTATTTGAATTGATTCTGAACTTCTTAGGTCCTTGGCGGCATCTATTCTGGAAATGTGTACGACACCACAGTTCAACTAATTCAAGACCAAAGGTAAACTAATTCTTCAGGAAATAGTTTTTTAGTGGAGACTTCCACATATGCACCTTTTTTGGTTTTCTCGTCATTTGTTACCCGCTGGAACACTTCCAGGCAATGTTTCGAAAAGCGAAAGCATAAAGCAATACCCTATCCTAGTAAAGCGTAAAGGGCAGCTTCAAAACGTTGTTGAAGCGTAGCTTCACAAATTATATATAAATAAATACATAAATACTTATAGATCTAAATAAACTTCTTAACACAAAACCATATGAAAGTAAGAAGTTGTTAACATGATAATCCATGATAAAGGGAACAAGTAAACTAACTATCTAACTAAGCATATGCCATTGTATATCAGAAAAATAGAATTGTACAATAACAGAAGAAGAAGAAGAAGAGAAAAAAAAGGAAGAAGAAGTTGTAGAATAGAAGATGAAACGTTAGTCTCTAAGTAGTTGGCTTGTTAAGAGTTAAAACAAAAAAAAGGAAACATTTGGACTTATTTTTGGGCTTTAAAACCCTTTTTTTCTAACATATATGACCTAGTATTGAAGCGGCCGTTTTGAAGCGTTTTTCTATTGAAGCGCTAAAACGCGCTTCAAAACATTTTTGAAACCATGCTTCCAGGTATTATGCCTTGACTTTCTATATTTATCCATTTTAAACATTGAACTGTATGTTTGTATCTAGATGTAAATAATTAAACAGAGTATGTGAGTTCATGCAAACCTGAAGCAGTATTTCAGAGTTTAAGACATTCTTTACTGAAATTTTCGTTAAGACTCGCCATGTTGCTTAGTATTTTTTTTTTGGGTAAGAAATGATCGATAAGTTGAAGTAATACTATGTAGAAGTTCATTTCTACTTGCAAAAAATTGTTGTTTGAATTCTGCAAGTGTCCAAGTCCTTGCATTATAAATTTATAATCCTCCTTGAGAAATTATAAGCAGAATTTTGAACATTTCTTCATAAAAAGATAATCTTTTGCAGCTTTCGCTTCAGTGTGTTTATGACCCAACATGTATATAACTCTAGATTTTCCTAATTCTTTGAACTTTTCTGGATCATCTGAATTTTCATCAACTCAGATCTCCTAACTCTCCGTAACGATGACAATTTTAAATGATCCATTAATGAAACTTCAAATTTTGCATTTCTAGTTCTCGTATCTAGCTATAAACCTATACGTCTTATAACACGGTATCCTCTTATCAGTTAGGACTTCATTCACTTCTGCTGCCAAGTGACTTCCTAGCGGCGGAAGCAGGACCTGGAGCAGATACACAATGGAAGCAGGACCTGGAGTAGGCACACAATGGAAGTGAGTTGTTCTTCCGAATCTGTAGAAAGACAAGGTATATATTTAGTTTTTAAAGTTTGAACAACCATCGAATTTATATTTGATCAATGTAAAATATGAGTTATGTTTATGCCAATGTTGGAAAGAAAAAATGTTGCAAGGATCAGTTATTAGATTGAATGCAGATGGTGGACGGTTTTGTAGTATTGGAGTTTTGAAAATACAAATAAAATCTTTTTGTTATTTTTTCTCCTTACGGATATAAAGGTTTCTCTAAGTAACAGGTACGTTGCACTAATTTTATTCACAAACCATTGTTAAGTAAATTAAGCAACGGATATGTTCGTTGCTTAAATTCAGTGCAACGGACTATCCGTCGCAACAAAGTCGAAATGGTGTGGTGAGCCAGGTGAAGCTCTGGTATTGCATATGTACATATATTTTATAGAAAGGCTATAAAATAAGCGTAGAATATATATAACTATTAATAGAATCTGTATTCTCAGTTCGAAAGCTAGATAGACGTCCAGACTCTATATTTCTGATACGGGAAAAACATAAATTTGTAAACTCGGTGTTTCTAATACGGGACAGACAAATTGAAAATTTCCTCCTTTGTTTAAATTCCACCATCTACATTAATTCCCTACTTAGTGCGAAACAATAATATTTCATAATAAGCACTAGATAGTGACAGTACAAATATTTGAATTTAGTGACTCGTATCTAACCTTTTAAGATGCACTTTTGTCGCAAATTTCTGCTTCTGGTTTTGTGCTGGTAAAGCAAGGATGGGCATGCCATACCTATAGTAGGGCAGCATCCACGAACAAGAGTTGGGGACGTCAAGAGGTGAGAGGAATAGTAATTGGTGATGATCGAGTATGCGAAGGAAAGGCCTGACAAAGCAAACTAAATCCCGCATGCAAAATAAAAAGTCCATCCTTCCTCTTCAAAATAGAATTCGCACCTATATAAAGGGGGTTGTCCGTCTCCTTTTGTAATCTCCTCAACAAATATTGGCCTCTCATCATCACGGAGGAACAGTGGTGTTCCTCCCTTCCTGATGCCGGTAGCAGCTTCATCAACAATCCCTAGCACCAGACGTCCGTTGGCGTCGCTAGGTAAGTATATATATATTACGTGAGTTGCATACTCAAGAATATTTTTTTATAAGAAGAGTTTGCTCTCCATCCTCAATTTCCTTTTTTTATTTGTTGTAGAAAGGTGATTTCCCGTAGAAGCTCTTGCCAGTAATATAGCTCTGAACCGAAGACATCAATTGAAGACAAACAATGGTGATATCGCGTAACAACATCAATTCAAAGAGAGGTGAGCTAGGTTTCATGTTCGTCTCCCTATTATATATATATATATATTTATAAATTGTTGTATCGCTTTCAATATTTTATATTCTTGATATGAAGAAAATCTTGAATTACTGCAGATGACTAGCAAACGTGAGAATGACAAAAATCTTCTTCCATTCATAGCTAAAAGGGAAATTATGTTGCTCCTTAAATTTTACCCAATGTTCATAATAAGTTCTTTGTAGGAATTTCTATAGGATATGTTGCACCACCCGGCTATACAGGTGTTTTTATTCTGAATTTCAAAAAATATACTATAAGTCAGAATATTACTTTGCAAACTAGAACTAGTTCTTTTTTTTTTTACATAGAGAAGAATACAGTGCCTCATTTATTGACTTCAAGACGCATCAGATTTCCTTATCGTAATGGACAGGGTGGTTAAAGGTCATGTTGTGTATGCCTTCGGTCAAGAAGATTTTAGAAGATGTTGGAATAATTCATGTTGTGAGAGCATTTGGAACATTGCACATTAACAAGGATTAAAGAGGTTTGATAGCATTTGTTTCTTGTTGGTGTTAAATGTCTCATATAACTATCTTCTCGTGGGGAGAGTTAAACATTATTCTGGAAGATGTGGCTAACCTGTTACACCTTCCTGTTACAAGGGAAATCCCCTCAGGGTTGTCTGAAATAGAAAAACAGACAAGTTTGCATCTGACACAGGAGATGGAAGAGTTGCACAAGGGTAAAGTTTCATGAACACTAAATATTCGAGCTGGATTAATTACTAGTGGAATGGAGTTGGTAGCTCTGAAGGTCATGCAGTCGACGATCCTGTATGTGTAGTTGCATTCCTTACACTCTGGTTGTCTAGAGACATATGTTATGACCATCCTGGTGGAAAACTAAAATCTTCAGTTCTTCCTCTTGCTATATCCCTCGGCCGAGGTGATAAACTTCTCATTGGTACTTTATTCCTTGGTTTTTTATATTTATATTTGGATTTTTTAACTCGTGACATAGATATTTCAAACGGCTATATGAAAGTTGAGTCTTTTATCCATACTGTTTTTCTGCAATCATGGTTATGGGAGCATTTTCTGAGTATGCTTCTCAGTCCAAGGTTATATATCCGAGCCTGATTGAGTATTCAAGAATATTTCGATGGAGCAAAAAGAAATTCACTTTTGTGAGCCTTGTTGACTTGATGGATGATAAAAGTAAGGTAAAGTTTCATCCCTAGGATTCAAAACCTGATCATATTACACAGGTGGCCACTTCTGCTTATGTTTCTCATATTACTTTACAATATGTCCCTAGTATCAAGACTGTGGGACATAAGACGTTCATGAATAGTTGTGTTCCGAGTAACATCTTGGCTTACATCTAAGGGGAATATTTAGCACACCAATACATTATCGATAGAGTGGATCGTCAGATGGGTTTCGACCAACATGTACCCTTTAGTCGTATTGAGGCGCCATTTATAGATGTGTTGAGGCACGCAATGGATGTTGCCGATATTCCAGGAAGGAGTCCTCCTTTCTTGTGTTCAGGTAGGAGATCGTGGGTGACTGTTGAATAAGAAAAGTTATAGAAGTGACAACTGAGCCTCATCAAGGAAGATCAACAGAATAATCCAAGACTGAGTTCGATTTATGAAGCTAAACGAAAGTTAATCGGTGAGATAGAACATGTAACGATAATCTCTTGAACTTATTTATGTCCTTCAGAATGTGGTTTTGTATAGTAACTGAGTGTTGATCTCTTGGTTATAGTCGAAGAACTCCGCATGTTTTCGAGCTAGTAAACCTATCGTGGTTGGCGGAAGTCCCTGGATCGTAAATGGTATACCGCGTATGATACTTCCTTGCAGCATCGCAAACCTCCTACTTCTTCAGTTTAGAGAATTAACCACTTTTGGTAGACAATAACAACATTGATGAACATTGATTCTAATGTAAGTAGATTATCTTTTGCATTTGATTTTTAGCAAATCATTTAGTCCTGAAGTTAAACAAGTGATTGTCGTCTTTAAGTGAGGCAATCAAATTATCCCGGAGGTGATATCAGTCCCCAAGTTTCGACGGGTACTCTTGTTATGGATGAAAAGACTCAAGGTAGTGAATCTGGAAATTCTGAATCCGTTGAAGATGGCATTTTTTGTTCGGATGGAGAAACTCCATCTTCCCTTACTAGTCCCTCTCAACTCCAAGTAAGTTTCTTCATTAAATTTGGACTCATAATTATGTATGGACATGTTTAGAATGGCCGAATGAATGGAAATATGCATAAAAAAACATAAAACTTTCATTAATCCCGTCGTCAGAAAATTTCATATTTAAGACACTTTAGTAAAAACGTTGTAGATTCTTCATACGATATCCATTTTCGATAGTTAACCCAAATTTGGAATCGCCGTTAATCTTGTTAGACGAAAATAATTTGAGTTTATAGCTTGTTTGGTCGGTCAAACGGGGTCAAAAATAAGTTTCCATGAAGATTTTAAAAAAAAAATTTGATAATTTTTAGCTTGTACTTTGTTTAGTATCCGGGCCATATCTCATACACCTCTCTAGGAATAAAACACCCGTTTATTATGTTGTAGTAGATAGGCGATCGTTTTGATATATAATTCACCTCTTATTCTTCACAAGTTATCTGCAATTTTTGAAACCGTACAATAGAATGTAAAATGTTCCTGACGCGGCCGTCGTGAAAACGTATTTTTATAGTCTCGAACTATATATTTCCAACAAGGATACTTTATAATGAACTTTTATTTTATTTTCAAGCATATATTTTGAGTTCTGTGGTTCACTCTTGAATTTCCTATGTTCGGAGTATTCTGACCCATGAAATTACTGCTTTTAGGGGGAAAGCGGGACGAAACAAAGAGACGATCTTGATATTGAGCGCAAAATGGCTGCTCTAGTTCGGGATATTGATACCATTATTTCTCCAATTTAGAATGACGAGCATGATATATTTGATGTTATTGTTGAAAGCGATATCCCGGACAATACCTATATTACGGATAATGAAGTGGTAGAGATTGCGTCAATTGAATAATGAAACGTAGGCGCCGACTTTGAATTACGATGTGGTAGGATTCTTATTGGATATCAACTTGTTGAAGGTTTTGGTGTTTTATCCGCTTATGTTGATCTATACATCAAGATATGGGAGAAGCTCGGCCACCTAGCTATAAGTGGTTCTGGAAACTACCGTGCTTTAGAGAGAGTCGTAGCTAATTTGTTGCCAATGATAGAGGAGATGGCAAAGCTCCATGAATGGGACATCACTGATGTCACGCCTGAAGAATGGGCAGAGGCTCTGAAGGAATCATAGAAATCCGAACTTAATATTGCATGGGTTCACCAATGTTTTGAAGCTATCAAAAAGCCTTTATTTGAAGCAGACTTAATATGTAACTGGAAAGACATTGTTAGATAGAGAAAAGAAGTAGAGTAATTTATGCTAAACCTCAAACATTCAATTGAAGCTCTTGTCTGGATAGAGGAAGCATACTTTGCGGGTGGAAAGCCAATATTCAAGAATTTCTTTTGATTATGAATATCTATATATTTCTGAGAGACAAAAGCTTTATCTTATTTTTATTTTGAGTAAGTAGGTAATGATGAATGGTTTGTAATAGATTTTTATTTTGGGATGGTATTATTTTTAGATTAATAAAATTGAAATCCTAAGTACTAAATAAAAAGTATTGCAAATTTTTTGGAGGAATTAAAAAATATTACAAGGTGTTTAAAGAAATAACATAAAACGATGGATATTGTTTAACCTTTGAATGCTTTGAGCCACTTGTCATGCACCTATATCCCTACCGACTCATTGGTGTTCACCAGTTTGTAAACCACCTAGTACGGCTTCAACGATCATAAAGGATCTTCTTTATTAGTTGAAGAGGTCTTCGCAGAGAGCCATTCTCCCTTTATAACCCAATCTCCAACTCGAAAGGGATATGTATTCATTATTTTGATTTCAAGACTATTCCATGAAATCGCTGAAATTTGTCCATGACATTCTTCTCCATGGTTAAATATCGCCTGACTTATGAATGGTTTCATAGCCTTTCTATTCCAAGTGAAGACGACCCTACCCATTTGATAAAATATTGGAAGGGGTCAACTTCCCATTCACATCGCCTAGTTAGAGAGAGGTTGATCCGGGATCAAGTCCTCAAGCGTTGATGTGATGTGGGATAACCGGTTGTAGAGAAAGACATTAAACAGAACTGTATTTGCAGATGTATGTTATCACATATTTCCCAGGACGTTGTTCCATACTCAGGTCCATCATCCGTTGGTAGTCTGATGGTGATAGACATATTTATTTGTCTAATTTGGTCCCAATTTTTATATTGTTATCTCTCGATTTTTGTATTAATATTGTTATTTTATGTGTTTGTAGGTATTTTTGGGAAATAAATATTTTTGGAAAAATTGGCTCGAAAAAGTGATAAAGGCACCCATAAAATTACTAGAGACACCCTCACAATGGGTAAGGGCACTCCAATGATAAAGGCACCCCATGCTTGGATAAAGGCACCCACTTATTTGAATTTTGATTTTGGCGGCAAAATTTACTCTCTCTCGTTGAAACCGTACGATATTGAAAACAAGATTAGGAAGATATTTTAGGTTTTTAAGAGAAGAATCAGATTCTTGCCTTATTAATAAGAGTCTTTCAATTTTTGGAAACTCAAATAACCAAAATATCTCGTATCTTGTCATAAGCAGGGAGAAAATATTCTCGGGAAATATTATGTTTCAAAGCCGTATCAAGTAGTGTCCATCTTTCAAAGGTATATGATATATATAAGGAAATATAATCAACATTGAGAAGAGAAGATGGGGATCAAATCAGGATCGAGTTTTGGTTTAAAGGCCGAGAATAAAATCCATTAAAGAGAAGATTTTTGTGGAGTTTTTGGAAGAGAATCAAGTTTATTGATGTTATATATAAATAAGAGTCCATCATAAGAATTGAGGGGGGAGGCTGGATGGTCCAGATGAGAAGAAATTAAAAAAAAAATCAGAAGGCTAGGGTTTTTTATCCGAGAGAGAAGGAAGAAGAAGAAGAAGAAGACAAACGAGAACCGTCGTTAATTTCCGTTGCCTTTTATTTTAAATTCAACACCTTTTGTAACGATATCATGAATAGTATCTGCAACAATTTAAACCTTTAATACACTATTAACCCGTCCTTGGCTAGCTGCGTCTGAGGTGTGTCGTAGATTCAATAAAAGATTTTAATCTTTCTGCAACTCCTTTGATCAGTTCTTTCTTGTATTTTTCTTCTTCCCAAGAACTTTTGATACATGTACCTATCTTTTGAGAGTGTTTTGTACATGAGGAGATAAACACCATTGTTGAGGCTTCGGAGGAGGCAATTTTTCCAATAAATATGTGGTAATTTTATTCAATTAATTTCTACAATTCTTTTCATGATTATTTGTATTGAATTAAAAATTGTCTAAATGATTTTGGTTAAATAGTTGTGTTTTCTCTTGATGATGCATGCTTGGTCTAGGGATTTTTGATGCTTCATGCTTGCGATTTACATCTATTGTTTTAGAAATCTACTACAGGTAAAATTTTAGAAATCACTTTGAACATAAGAATTGCATGAATATTGTTTTACCTGAATCACATAAATTGGTTAATGGTGGAATTCTTTGTCTTAGCTCTTTCATATAATGATATCATCTTTGTTTGAGTTTTATATTTTTAGTATTACAAACTAGGTTTAAAATCAATCTCAACGAGTCCGAGTGAACGAATCTTTTTACCACTTATCTATAATCACATCAGATGGTAAGTAGTTTTGTGGGCTTGTTGTCTTAGCAACTTCTCCTAGAGATTTTGATAATGATGAAGACAACACCTCAGGCCCTATCTTGTTACTGTGAAGCCATGAACACCCCAAAACCATGTCGTAGTCTGAATATCCTTTGACAATTTATAAATTGGTACTCATCTGAGCGATACCCATTTTACTTCTTGATTGATGTGACCATAAGTATCTCAGAATTTTCTTTTAGGACCTTTGATTATTGTTGGAGCATAACTAGCCTCACGAAGAGTAATCCCACGACTTTGAGAGTATTTATAGGGATGATATTGACAATCATACCAGCATAAATCAGTGTCTTCTTAAATTCGGAGTCCCTGCTCATATTTCTCTTTACCTTTTGAAGTTGATTCTCTGGGATAAATTTTGAGCATGTCATGACTTCCTCTCGAAAAGACAACCTTTTACTAGTGACGATGTGGTTGAGCGCGATGGAGATGCCTTTGCGTTGTGCTTATGAGAAATAGAGGATCTCGCACAGGTGTTCCATCATGGACTGGATCGTATGGATGATAAGTTCTCAAGAGATGGTGAACCTTCTAACATGGAGGCGGTTCTTGTGGACTCCTTCATTCCCCAAGTGTAGTTCGCCTGAATCAACTTTTTCATTGAATATACATTTCAAATCGTTACATTTACTCGTACGATGACTAACGAATCTGTAGAAGTGAAAATATTTGGGGTTTTCCATTTCCTGGTCACTTTCTATGCGCCTAATGGGAGGTAATATGATGGCATCATCTTGTATCCATGTTTCTAGTAGTTCGATTACCTTTTATATAGAGATGGGAAAGTCTGTGACTGTTTAGGTTTTCGTCGGTTGTTGTTGTTGTTGATGTGGGGAAAAAGATGAAACTGGCACCAGTGCTTCCTGTGTTTGATTCGTTCTTCGAGACACATAAGTTACTGGTAGTTCCATGGCTGGGGGAGGCGCTGGCACTACATGCTTTTTATTTTAAAGTTTCCGGCGCCGGAGTTTTTCTCCTGCTTCCTTCACTGACAGCGCTCACAGATGGCTGAAGGTTATATGGCCTATTAGCGAGTCGTCGGCTTTTCTTTCCAACATTGGAGGTACAGTGGTAGCCGATCGTTTGGCGGCCTCACAAAGTTCAGAGAAAGTTTGAAAAATGCAAATTCTCTAGTAGAGCACGATAGACTGGTATCATGTAGTTGATATAATATTCCACTAGTTGTAATTCAGTAACATTTGGGTCATGACAATCAAGGCCTTGAGTTACGAACCTCTTGATATAATCATTAAGGATGTTTGATATCCCTTTGGAACACCCTATAAGTCCAACAGGGTAACCTGTTCGGATAAAACTAAGTACTTTCTATAGAAGACATTGACCATCACGTACCAGTTAGAAATATTTTTATGAGCGATGTTGTTATATATATGCCCTCGTTGAGAAATTTTGAGAATTCTCTAAGACGAAATACATGATTATACTAGCATTCTCCCAGTGATTCCAGAAATCTAGACACATGTTCACGAGCATTCTCAGTCCCATCATAGAACGAGAATGAAAGAGAGCAGTACCCCCTTGGGAGAGGAGTTCTTTGGATTTCAAGAGGGTAGGGGGAATGGTGTAGGTGAATCACGTTTTATCCTTCTTTCCCATGATTTTGGATGAGCCTTTTCAGATCTTTGCGAGTGATGAAATTGGATTGTTGGTTCATTTTTGGTCCTTGATCAGCAGGGTCGTGAACTGCAACATCCTCCCGGGTGTGAGCCATTGACGTGTTGGCATTATTAGCCTCGGAGCATGTGACGAACCGGAAAATTTCGCCCCCGGCGCCATGCTCTTGGCAGGCCAAAACTCCCCGATGCGTCACTCTGAAAAGACGGTAACCGGGCCTTAAAGATTAACTTCTCGCTAGGCGAATGCAGGTCAATTTTCCTTTCCAAGCATTTTTTACAAGCATAATACTTGAAACGTAGTTTCCATACCATTCCACTCACCCTTGTTCTGCAAAGGGTACAAGGACATAAAAGCAAGTGATAATGCCTTCGGCATGCAACAAATACTTACGAGCATTGTCCAGATCTAAGTCACTCCTTGGACTAGCACATGGCCATTTTAGACCTTTTTTTTTTTTTGGGGGGGGGGGGGGGTTCTTCATTCTGTTTCGACTATATGCTAGGTGCATCGACCTAGCTGTTTCCAAGGATGCAACATCCAGGCATATACAATCCAGATCGTATATCTTGATATGAAGTATGAACATCCTTCAAATGGATTGCAACTACCTCATCAAGTGCGGCAACAATCATCTCTTGCTTCGCACTACCGAGCCAGATGATATGAGTTACCTGATAGACACATTTATGTGTCTTATTTGAGCTCATTTTAATATATTGTTAGTCCTTATTTTGTAATAATATTGTGTTTTCATTGTGTTTGTAGGTATTTTGAGAAATAAATAATGTGGAAAAGATGGCTTCAAAAGCGTTAAAAACACCCTTTAAAAGTGTTAAAAACACCTTCATTTTGGATTAAGGAACCCACCATAATTACTAAAGGCACCCAAGCCTTGGATTTCGGCACCCACTCCTTTGAATTTCAAAGCATATTTTTAGCGGCAAAATTACTTCTTAAACTGAGAAGATCTCAAACGAATAATCTGGAGATTTTGGGTTGTTAAAGACAAATAATAAACTCGTGTCTTAATAAGAGAAGTTTCACCAGTTTTGGAAACTAAAAACCAGAAAATCTCGAAAAATTTGGTTGTGAAAACAAAACACGTAGAAAAGAAAAGCTATATTGGGTGTGATTACCAAAAATCTAGGCTCTAAGGAATCACAGTAAAAACTGTTTGAAGATCAGAGTTGTGAGATATCTTTACGTAAATCGATACACAATACAGTTTTGAGGATGATAATCAATCAAAATTATAATGAAAAGTCACAAAGATAATAGTGTTTCAACAGTTTAACTGTCTACATCCACCAATAAATTAATTGGATTCATAAATATATTCAAATCATCCTTAATAGAGAAGAAAAAGAAAAAAGGAAAAGTTATTTCTATAAAAGCGACATCTTGTATCAAGTTATAATCAAGATCATTTACAATCAATAGAATTTAAAAAATTACATCAGTTTTCATACCTAAGCTCTTTGGTCTTCTTTTATGCCTTTTTCTAGTTTTTCTCTCCCGATTTTCCAACCCCCTTTCTTGTTAATGAGTTTGGTATTTATAACCAATTTGATTAGTCCCACCAATTTACTTTTCCACGTATTCATTTTTATCCATCCTTGATAAGTCATGTAATCCCGTAAATCTTAGTGTATTACCTATCATCCCGCAATTACTCTTCGGTTTTGTATTCACTGTCCCGTAGCTCTCTTATGATCTGGCGTTCATCATCCCGTAGCTCTCTTACGGTCTTATATTTTAATTATTACTTTTGGATTAGGATAATAGCATGTCTAACACGTAGTTTCTTTATAGTGAATTTGTCATGCTTTGCTCCTTTTTGTTCCGTAGCTTGTAAAATCGACACGTTATTCTCTTGGATCAGTACTAATCATTACTTTTTAATGAGTCATATTTTTCCCGCAACCCGATGTCAGTCATGCAGTTAAATCTATCTGTTTTGATCAGAGTACCGTACTTTTCCGTAACATACGTGTTACTCATTCATCAATACTGTCAGGCTTTATTCCTGTCAACTTTTCAGAACTTTTCATAAAACTTTGTTAGGGTGCTTCTCGTCTTACAGTAATTCGTAACTCCTCCGATAATCCTTGGACACACGTCATTCAGATTTTATTCCCTCACATTGGGAAACATGGGATTTCGGTCCTGTTTATCTTATTTTTGTTTCTATATTAATTGGGACAGCTCAAAGAGACAGAATCATCGAATTGTTGCAGAAGAAACACAATCAAGATCGAGACTAAAACAACGTCCGAGATATGATATTATTCTACCAAGATTTTAAGCATTGATTAAAAGATTTTTTCTCGAAGATTTGGGTTGGGTGATGGTGTATTATAAATA
>JAJJMC010023232.1:555728-650198 GCA_023531435.1 Papaver californicum
GTCGAGAGGAAGAAGATGAAGAAACTGTTACTATAGGTCCTGAACTGTTGTTAATTTCCGTTACCTTTTCTTTTAATTTCAACACCTTTTTATAACGGTTTCATGAATAATAACTGCGACAGATCTGAAGTTTAATACATATTGAGTCTGTGCTTCTTTTACTACGTCTAGAGTGAGCCGTTTACTCAATAAATCATTTTGATCACTCTACGACTCAGTTGGTTAGTTCTTTCTTGGATTTTTCTTCTTCTCAAGCACTTTTGAGCCATGTTTATAGAGTGTTTTGAGCGTGATGAGCTAAACCCCATCACTGGGACAATGGAGGAAGCCATATTTCACAATTGTTGGTAAATATATTTAATTCGTTCACGACTTTTGCATTAATTTAATTTGATTTACGGTTTTTATTAATTGGTTGTCATTAATTTGCTGGATCATGCTTAGCTTAAGTTTTTTGATGGTCCATGATTAGGATTTACAATTAATGTTATAGAAATCTACTTTCGGCAAAGAATCAGAGTCATAACTTTTATCATATGAGCTATAAATTATTTAAAAAATTAATGTATGAATCGTATGAATATAAAAAGTGGTGGAATCCTGAGTCCCAGTATCTTGTAATATTGTTATTATCTTTTGTTTATTTGCTAGTTTAAATTAGAATTAAGTCTAAAATCGAGTCTTCACAAGTTCGAGTGAACGATACTTTATTTACCACTTCTATAACCACATCATTACCAAAATATCACAATCACCTCCAAATTAGATGATACGAGCGATAAGATGTTGCACCTTAATGTATTGCATTGCGGCTACCTGCGTACCCTCCTCTGTAGCTCAAAGGGATCAAGCATGACCGTAGTTCATCCGAAGGGTCAATTCGAATGGGACAAGCAACTTAAGCCTATTAAGACAAAACCAACATCGATGCCAAAGGCTAATCGTTTCAAAATCACAGTTTTTTTTTCTTCTCCGGTGAAGAAAAGAAGAAGAGGGGAAGAAAAAAAAAGTTTAAACTAATTTGGTTGATTAAGTTTTAATTTTGTAACTGATTTGTGAAAAATTATTTAGGAGCAGAGGGCAATTTTATAATTCCAAAGTTGTAAAGGGTATCTTATTAATTGACCCACCCATTATACATCCTTATAAACCATCCTAGATAACCTTAATATTTTATATGCCCATTTAAAATCTTGTATGCCTAAAAACATGATTCATAAAATGTTTCTCCATATTATAAACCATATTCCGTGAGTCAGTTGATGCTGAAATATAAACTGGTTTCCGACCCACCAAATTGTCCAGAAACAGTTATAACAATCCAGTGAACCTTCTTAAGTGGAGAAAACCTGTTATAGTTCCTTATGCTTTCAAAAAGATCATCAATATACTTAGTACATAAATGAGTATCGAAAACGCTACTAACCCATTTCCAAAGAGACAAAGAATAATGGCACTCAAGGAGAAAATGCTGAGTTGTTTCGAAACAACAAAGAGCATAACATAAACTACAATATAAGATATTTTTTTAAAGTGAGATATATCATTTGTTGCGAGACGACAATGCATGAGTTTCTAGACAACATAATCCCTTGGTGGAAGTACATTGATCTTCCAGAGGTTCGTAAAATTATTGCTGATGTTACTGCAAGGACTACAAGACTCATAAGCTTCTTTAATTGTAACTACACCACTGCTACCCTTCGTCCAAATCACTATATCATCTGTATGAGGAGCAATTGGAGTGCCATTTATTATTGAATTCACTTCATTGCATGTGATGATACTTGGGATATGATAGGTGCATAATCTATATGTTTTGAGGGTCAATTTCATACTTGTTTTAGTTACATTTCTTGCATTTTATCTTTTATTACTTTTTTTTTCTATTTTGTTTCTCATGTTAGGACGGTTCAACCAAAAGAAGTGGAAATGACTTTAAAAATACTAAGAAAGTGAAGTGCTACAAGTGAAGAAAATTAAAAAAAATTGAAACTCCTTCAAATCCAGGATTTCCTATGATGATATTGTAGAGAATTGAAATACGCCTACACAAAAAGAATGAGGTCATTCTGAGTTCGTATGAAGAAGTTATGAGCAAAATCTTGAAACGAACTTGGATTTGGTTTCTGTTGAGCCTTATTGGGCCTGTGAGGAAAGGGAAAGAAGAGTTACGTTTTGGGCTTGCCTTTGACGTAAAAATTAGAGTTTTGTTGGATTCTGAGGAGGTTAAGTGTCATAATTGGATAAGGATCAAAAGGAGGTGGAAGAGTTTGATGGAGGTTAGGTTTCCTAGTTGGATTGATATCGAGAGGAGGTTACCAAAGCCTATATAAAGGGGAGCCTAGAAACATTTTTCTACACAACTTCTCCACAGAAAAGAGAGCAAATTTTGTTTTACCACTTTAAAAGGGGGAACTAGGATATTTTCTCTTCTGATTCTTTTCTTTTATATTTTTCATGGGTTTTAGTCAACCCATGAGTAGCTGATTCTTCTTTTGGTTGGAGATGTAATCGGAAGTTCTAAACATGAGATTCAATCTGGTTGGTTAGTTTTAATTTTCATTATCTATTTCTATCGTTCATTTTTTACTACGTATAATAATTATGTGATTGTTTTCATGTAATATCTCTTTTTATCGTTCATGTTTTACAACGTATAACAATTATGTGATTGTGTTCATGTAATATGATTGGTTGTTAGGTAACTAGGTTTAAATTCGTGAATTAAATATCCTTGATAACCCATTTATATATAATTAGGAATCTTAGGTAACTTTATCAAGAACCTTAATAACTAGTAGTAATTTGTGATCACTAGCGGTGCAAATCGTGAAGGAAGTCACAAGTAAAGCTTGGCCTAGGTTGCCACGATTGTGCGGTATATTGCGTATGAATAACTCGTCTTACAGATACTAATGATTTCCTTAAGTTGAACCTCTTAGCGGTTAGCACTAGGTTATTTGGTGTAAAAGAATTCAGATATAAGTGATTGCAGTATATGTTGACATATGGAGGTGTAACGAAGTATTACACCGAGTGGGGATACTTTACGGTTATTGGTATGAAGAAAAAGTGGATGTTTATTCTAATCGATTGATGAACATGTTTGGTGATAGAAGATGAAATATCTAACTAGTATTTTTTTTCAATCTTTATTCACTTTGCTTTTAGTTTAGTTTAGCTAAGAAACTCAACAACCCCCTGGTTGGTTAAGAAGTCGAATGCAAACAAAAATTCCTGCTCTCTGTGAGAAGGAATCCCTACTTGCTACTCTACTCGTTATTGTAGAAAATATATGAAATATTTTGGTCGGCTGACAACCCATTAGAATACTCCACTTACCGTTCACAGTAAAGTCAGTGACCATATTATGCAAGGTTGATGCGTCCATACCTAGGTGAACTGTAATGAAGTTTTGATTACTGAGCACCAACAGTCATTCCAAAAACTAATCTTCGTTTCCTTGCTAACTAACCAAATAATCTGTGATTGCAACAAGTTCCATGGTCTATGAATGTCCTTTAAAATTGAAGTTCTCTTGTAAGAAGTTCTGATCTTGTTTCAAACTATAAATTTGGCTTTGATGAAATTAGCCTAGTACGAATTTCCCGCCATTATATGCCAAGTGGTATTTATTAACGCCGCGTGATTTAGACTAGCTACCAAACGAATATTTAATCTTTGCCACAGGTAAACAGAGGTTTTTTTTTCCAATCCAGGGTAGAATGATGAGTAACATCAATGTCATCGGACCAAATGAAATTTCTCATCCATTTTTCAAGTGTATGAATACATGCTTTTTACCATTCATACAACCATTCATACACATAAAATCTATATAAAGAAGAATTTAATATTATAAATTTAACTAAATCTACTTTACCCATAATGGAGAGAGACTTGCCCTTCCATGTATAAAATTTTAGCTTTATTCTATCAAGAATAGGTTGAATGAACCTTTTTTCTTGGAGCACCCTGAAAAATAGGCTTCTAGATATCTAAACGAAAAAGACCCATTGATATTTTATGTTATAAAAAGCGTAAAAGATAGCTGAGAATCTAACCTAAAACATCTCCTGAGTCTCAGCGTTATAACGTTTAATCTCACTGTTGTGAGGTGCTTAGTAATATGAGTCCCTTTTCAATCGATATCGTATTATAATAATAGAGCTACACAAAATGTCAACAAAATGGGTACTTTGGAACCCTCTATTATATTATTAGACTTGATCTTTCATAATCTATTACAAGACACACAACTTGGCACAACAATTTCCCATGAATACAGAGATATGATGGGAAGAAAAGAAAACATTTGATATGTAGTGTAGAACACTACATGTTTGATTGAGCTTGAGCATAACAACCAGCTAGGTATCACCGGGGCCTAGTTGAAGATAAAGTAAGTTACTGTGACCATATAATGAAATGCCTCTTAGTTGTAAACCATAATGATAATAGTCCATGCATTCTTGTAAAAACTGCAACAACAAGAAGAATAAAAAAAATACGAAACCATGATTGGTCATTTGGTATAATAATTCTCTATACACAATAAAGGTACTCTCAAAAGAAAAAAAGTCATTGATTGCGTCATATATCATAGGGTGCATCGATTAAATTGGTTCATGATATATCATTTGGTAGAACTTAACAAGTTGTTATTTTGGAAATTAACATGATGTTGTTGACATAAATCAAGTGTTTTTATTTTAGTTGATATTGTCAATACAAGGAACCCTACTAATCAATAACTTCAATATTATAATTGCTCAATACTGTAAAAATATTTGGATTGAAGTTATATATGATCAATTTTAGCTCGTAAAGAGATCGGCACAAAATGATTTGAATATTTCACCCTTACACTGGCAATGTCCAGATTCGTTAAAACATTTATAATTATCCAACTTTTATAAACTAAAAAAAAAGTATACTACTCGATGGAAAAATCTTAAGCATACATTATAAGAAGATACAAATTTGAAACTTCGGTGATTTATCTAAAGTAGATGAAAATACTGATGCTTACAATCCAGAAATATTTTTGTGCGCTTCAAGTGGAAGCTTAAATGTAGAAGGTGATTGTGTCTTCCTGTTGTCTTTTGATCATATTTCACCTTATATTTATTTTTTTGATCGAATAAAGAAAAAATTCATTGAAACGAAAAGGTACTTAAGGGGGTACCTCAATCCAATGAAAACAAAAGGAGCAAGAAAAACTTAAAAAGAGAGTATAAAATCAATTGGACCGAAATAATGAATCCCATAGAGCTATAACCGTATTTGCGGTTAGGCCTAACATTTTTGTATTAGATTCGGCCCAAAAGAAAGCTTGAAGTTTAACGTTTCTAATAATACTTTCCAATCCTTTCCTTTTGTTTTCGAAGACTCTTGCATTACGCTCCTTCCATATACACCACCAAATTGCTACCGGGATGTTATTCCAAATTCGACTAAGACGATCATCTCCCCAATTAAATTTTCAAGAATTTACGGTTATAGTAACATTAGAGTTATAAATCCAATTTCACCTTATATTCTACTGCTGAAATTCCATTGCAACAGACAAAAACCTACTTAAAATGAGAATACAGAATTGTTATCCGCAATCCTAACTACATAAATATTCTACATGTTGAGAACTCATCTACTACCACGAATGGGAACTTAATTATAATCGTAAAATGCTCCTGTTTTGTAATTACTTTAGCTCAAGTTCAAATCTAACAATACTGATCACAAATAATCCATAACAATTTCCAGCAATAATAAACACCCCTAATTTCAATACAAAGAAAAACGAATTATATAATTAATACTTACAAGAAATTCAAGTTAAAATCGATTTAGCTAGAGATAAAAAATCTCACCTTTGCAACATAATAATATTAATACTTGAGATAACAGTAACTTTCAATCGAAATCTTTTTCAAAAAGTAAAATAAAAAATCTTTCAATCTAAAATCCCACCTAAATATTCATTTTAATTATCTAGGTGTATGTAATATATGAAATATAACTATATTAAAAACCTATGTAATATAAGAAATATTGTATAATTTTTGTTTTTGAACGTTTTTTTAAGTTTTTATTAGGAAGTATGTTAAGGTTAAGAAATATAATATGTTTCGGTTAGAATTAGGATTAGGTGGTCGTCCTTTAAACGAAAGAGCCGAGGTTAGCTTTTGGTTAGAATTAGGATTAGTTGTGCGCCTGTGCCGGTTTGATATATGGTTACAGGGACGACGGGCCCTCAAGTTAAAGCAACTAAAATCTTGTTCGAGGCCATAAGTTACAAGGGGTCATATATATTATTTTTTTCATTTTTAATATTAGTATAAAATACAATTTTTTCTCTTTTTAAAAGTTCAGATCCACTTGTGAAAGCAAGTTACCTCCGATCTACTATGTCACAAAGAAGATGAAATGGGTTAGTTATGTTTTCTATTGAACAAACAATTACTATAAACTTAAATTTTACTTCTATTATTAATGAGTTTGTTATTAAGAATATACAAAGAGAATCGACTTCCAATCTATTATAATTGAATGTTTTTCAAGTTAATAATATTAATTATTCTTTTTTATATATTGTTGATAAGGGCCAAGATATAATTTTTGTCGTCAAATATTTCGGACAATCTAGGTTGTCCTTAGTCCCACATACATGTGCGTAAAATATGTCGTGTCAGCATGTTTGTGGCACATCACAACGCATCATGTTAAATTCGAGCATAACACAACGCAACACGTGATCTGACACGACATGACACAACACCTTAGCTTACTAATGTGCTGTGTTGTGCCAGACTAATAAGAAGATTGGCACAACACAACAGGCAGAACGGATAAGTGCAACACGCGACACAACATGACAGTTAAGAAATAATGTCATAACATGCATAAATCGTTAAACAAAATGATACAATGCATCGCATTTCATGTATATTTCATAAAAAAATATCTTTATTCTAGCCAATTTTTGACATTTTATTTTCATTATGTTGACTTATTTTTATAATAATAATATAATATCTACATACCTGAAAAATATTTTCTTTAGAAAATATAAAATAACTGTGCCGGTACAGTACAACACGACACAACACAGTTATTTTTCTGGTACAGTACATCACAACACATCACGTCGTCTAGCACAGAACAATACAACATGCCTAAGTCTCTGACACAACATAACACGACGCGCAACACGCTAAGAACGTGACTTCGTGGGTTGTGTTGTGCTGGGCCGACACGTTTTACACCTCTACTTAGGGGTGCGCATGGGTGATCCAACCCGCCAATCCGACCCACAATTTAACGGGTGGACACCCAATCCGTTTATGGGTGGATTGGACATGGATCCATTTTTTTAAAATCCATTAAATATTGGATCGGGTGCGGGTGCATGTCTAAAAATCCATTGAACACACGCACCCACTAGATTAAGGGTATTTTTAGAATTATGCAAGGTATGGAGGTAAATTTAGTAATTTATACCCTGTAGTATATCTATATCGTATTATTCATCTATAGAAGTTTTAGCTTAATACGTTGCCTGTAGAGAGGGTTTAGTTAAACATGTAAGGATATTTATCTAAGGATGATTTAGGAAGCTATAAATCATTAAATAATATTTTTATTAATACTTTCATCTTAGTTAAATATATTTTTTAATACAAATCCGCGGATCCATCCGCATCCAACTCATCCATCCACCTACCCATGGATGTTAAATCCGTGGGTGATGGATCAAACACGAATGGAAATGTAACATCCGCCATTTAGATGGACCGGATACGGGTGGCACCAAATCCACGGATTTTACCCGTTTCCCACCCCTACCTCTACTTCTGCATATAAGAGAAACTCCAGTGGGCATAGCAAATTGGTAGAAATGTCAATTTTATGCCCACAGTGGGTACAACAAACTAGCAAAATGGATTGGCAAACCTCAAATCCGAGGGTTTGCCCATCACGTCTCAGGTTGAGCCAAGGGTCGTCTCAGGTTGAGACGCTCGTTCTAGGTTGAGCCGACAACGGCTAAATCATCCAGCAAATCTTATTTCACTCCCTATAAATTCGACCAATTTCAACTCCAAAATCACACTCCTAAAATTATTACACTTTCACTTTAATCTTTATTTTTCCATCTCAAACTTTAAATCTTAAATCTGTAGGAAAAAATGGTAAAAATTGCAACCCAACTTGATTTTTCGGGAGTCATATTCGAATATGCTATTAGTAAGATATGTGATGGTTATAAAAATAGAGAATGATAAAAAACAAAGAGGTGTCCAATTTTTAGATGTTAACCAAGTTAAATCTGCAGCTATAAGAAATACAAGAGTTCAAGGCAAATAAAATTGGAAAGTTAACCGTAGTACTGCTCACAAAAACCAAGCAAAATCTTCTCAAGAGTGTATTGATTGGAAGTTACGTCAAGTAAAGATAAACAAAAGGCCAAAGATTGTCCGAGATTTTTATTAAGTGCTTATTTGAGTTTTCAATGCCCTAGTTTATATCTTGTAAAAAAAAGCATAGTTTAGTAAATTAATATAATGAAGATTAGTATTTTAATATAATTTTATTTAATTTAATCAAATTATTAAGCTTGCTTATTTCTTTTGAAATCAAATTATATTTAATTAAAAGTTATTTTCAACGGCTTAGGTGACACTAAAATGTATCCGTTGTCGTAGCAAACTGAGATGACCGGCCTAGGTTGAGCCGACAACGGCTAGTTCTATAAAATAGTTTAATAGATTAAACTATTTTTACTTCCATCATTTTCACACCTTCTCCACCATTATATACACCCATAATTAAAGTTATTTTCACACCTTCTCCACCTTTTACACCCTTAATTTTCCGAGTAATAGCTCAACCGCATATTATCCTACAAAGTTTGCCGTAGATGAAAATCTATATTTATATATAAACTTTGTAATATGTTATCCGAATATGGATGCAGAACGACGACAAAATCATTTAGTGAGTATGAGTTATTGGAGCATAATTTTTGAAAACTTCTACACCGACATCGGTATACCGAATAACCGTAATGCAGCTGGGTTGTTTTATCGATATCAAACTATAAGAAAACATGTGGAAGAGTTTATAGCTTTAGTATGGGTTGTCAATCGATATCGACTAAGGTGTGAAACCAATGTTGAAGTTGTATTGCGAGCTCGAGAAGAATGACGAAGATGGAAAAAAAAAACTTTTGCTTATGAAGCTCATTATGTAATCCTGAAGGATTTTTTGGTAGCACGTATGGGATGTTAAAAATTAGATATACTACTCGAGAAAGATGTTATTATAAATTTTAATTGAATGTGAAATAAAATTTAATAGTAGTTTTTTTCTATAGATTAATTCTAATTATATTAATAAACTTTAATCTCAATCTCAATTTAAATTACAAATATTAAATAAAACATAATTATAACTACTCAGTCCCATTTCAGCCCATGTAATACGTGCCCCCCTCCATCAAACTCCCAAATCCTTGACTTGCTCCTGCAGCTTGAGATCCTCCACAATCAGGTTCAATGAATGAACATCCTTCAACTGGAGAGCAATCGAAGTTTAATATTTTTTTTGTAATCTTGATAAGTTTGAGGATTTGGTTGACTGGCCTGATGAGATGCAGATTGTTGCACTACTGGATGATATGGAAATACTTTGTCCCGAATGTACTTGTGTTTCTAGCACCCTTTCCTGGGAATATGGTGTTCCATAAATATGAGAGAAATTTGGACTGAAGTTCATGGAGTCCGACATTGCCCGCAAATACTGTTTGTAAAGACGTCTAGTTTCCAAATCTCTTAACTCCATTTGATTCAATTGTTCTTGAATGGCCGATGTATTTGTATAAGAATTGGGGCGGTCCAGGCCTTGAGAGACAATTGGAAGTATCTGACGCTCTCCTTGGAGATTATAAGTATCTAGCTCCCAATTCAAAACTGGCAAATCAGACTCAACCGACGAAGAAGAAGGCTTAGAAGGTCCTCTTGAAGGGTCCGATGAAGTAGAAGCTCATGCTGAAGGATAACCGGTGAAAATCGGAATCCTTGGTGGTGGTCATGTTGGAACATCAAGGACGGTAATGCTCTACCTAATGCGGCAAAATCCCTTCCATAGATATTTAAAACTTCTGTACCAATTATCGGCTTTGTAACCGATTTGTACTATCCATCGTATTGTTTTCGTCATAAGAGGTGAATATGGTCTTATACCTTTTCCATCTCCTTCTCTTCAGTCTTGTGTAATCCGATCCAAGGACGGTAGCACGTGGAGGATTATTTGGCACACCAGCTGCACCAACTAACTGTCTAGCATATCTCTCCTCAAAATAATAAACACCAACACTCCTGAGTTGAATGAAGAGCATTACGTCTATGATCCCTTAGGATAAAACATCACTGAACTCCTCATAATCCTCATACAATATCCAGATAATATTAAGTTTGGTCATAAGCTACATTTGGTATCTCCAAATATGCATATTATCTCGTTCAATGATGTTTTTTCTTGTTTCCCAGTTACCGCCATCATACCTTACTACAATTGAGAAAAATGTTTTGGCGTAGTCATGAAGTCTTAGTAGACCAATATTGGTATATGTATACCACCAAAAATGAAGTAAACAACATACAATCAGTTTAACTTGCTAAATATTTATAAACTTATTTAAAGCCAGAGGAATTTATTATCATATTTACCTCAAGGAGTCCCCATACACCTTTGATGCTTGGAAAACCCAAGCATGCGATATTGAGACTAACGTACATCTCGACTAATATAGCGGACCTCCAATCATAATTGACAATTTTTTCCATATTTTGCATCGCCTCTAGCCATCATACTTGAGTACTAACGCTTGAGTTGGGAAAAAACAGGAGCCAAGTAACCATAAAATAAATACCTTGGCAACTTGTTTATCGTTGTCAGGGTCATATTCTTCATATTTAATATCAGCATATAATTTGTTAATTACAAATGCCTTTAAACCAACATTAGGAATCCCACGGCTTCTTAAGGTCTTGTGGGACCCCTGTGTTGTCTTTTCTAAGTACAACAGAATCATCTTTATATCAGTCTTCATTCGACCAACTTTCTTGGTTGAATGGAACATCATCTCCCAGACCGCAAGGTATCCCAAGTAGGAAATACAAATCTAATGGTGTTATTCCGGTAAAAACATTAAAATTGTTAATTTCATATATGATTCGTATTGATTGCATAAAAATTATAAATCAAAATATATGACATACCTATTTCGAAATCTTGAAAATGAAATGTGTGTGTAGTATACCACCAACGTTTTACCAATGTAGACACCAGTTTGGGAGAATATTTTTCGCATTTATATAATATAAAGTAATCCAAGGAAATTTATCGATAATAATTTTAGCACCAGGAGTAAGTTTTACATAAACTTTGTTAACTTCATACCAACCACCTATTGGCTTTTGTTGGGCACTATCTCGCGATGTTCTTGTAGACAAATGACCTTGAGACTCGACTAATTCTCGACCGGAAAGTAGATTGAGATTGTTCTCTTCATCTGAACCGTCTTCTGTCGTTGGTAGAGATTGACTATGCTTATTCATAGGTGGTTTTTTATTTCTTTTTCGCCTAATATTTTGAGATTGAGACATGATAGTTTTGAAAAAATTTAGAGAAACATAATATGAATTATAAATGAGTTTTTCGTGAAAAATATATATAGAGAAGACTGTAGAGAAGACTTATTTTAATGTGACTAGATAAGTTAAATGAGAGTTGTATTTATAGTGTTTGGAGTTACAACTGTTTTATGATTGTTGTAAAATTGGACCAAGTTGCTCCGATCGTTTTAGGTTGAGTCGATATATAAATTTTCCACTACCAAAAAATAGATTTACCCATCCACCTAACACAGCAAATGGACAGATTTACCAAGTCCCACCGGACTTGCTCCAACAAACCAATTGTCTGGATTTGATTTTCCTTTTCTCATTCTCACCGATCCTACCAAAAAAAAAAAAACACCACTTTGGGTTCTGAAAACACTAATGTCCAAAACTCCCTCTTGATCTTGATTCATCATTTTCCTTTCCTATCCCTAAACGTGCTCTCCTTTAATTTTATCCATTTGGGTCCTACAAGACCGCCTCACCTCTGGTACACTTTTCTCCTATCTCTCTCTTTCTCTAGAAAATGAAATTAAAATTGAAAGATCAAGGATTCTCTCTTTCTCTTCCACCTCCTCTTTTGTCGAATCTATCTTTTTAAGACTTTTTACTGGTTTATATCTTTCTCCTCTAGATTAGATATTTTTCTTCCCTATTTCTTATCTCCACGCCCCCTTTCTTTTCTCAGATATACGGTTGAATTACACAAGAAGAAATTGATTTTTATTAGGTTGTTATGATTAGGGTTCAGGTGTTTCGATCTGGGGTTTGATGTATTAGGGGAATTTTTTAGTTTTTCTGAAGTGGGTTTTGTAAATAGAGATCAAATTTTTGTTCCTTTCGAAGTGTTTGATATTTGGCTTCTGTGAAATTTTGGGGGTTGTTTTCTTTCCTGGAGAAGTATTGATTTAGGGAAATTTTGAGTTTTTCTGAAGTGGCTTCTGTAAATAGAGGTCGAAATTGTGTTCCTTTCAAGATTTGCTTCTTTGAAATTTTGTTTTTCCTGGAGAAGGATTGATTTTGGATATCCGGGTGTTGCTGTAAGAGTCTGAATTTTGGGGAATTTGTGATTTTCTAGAGTGAAATATTGATTTAGTAAGTGGGTTTGGGGTTGGAAAAAATGAGAAGTGGAAAAGATGAGGAGAAGAGTTTAGGACCTTTATTTCCAAGACTACATGTAAATGATACAGAGAAAGGAGGTCCAAGGGCACCACCAAGGAACAAGATGGCTTTATATGAACAACTTAGTATACCTTCTCAAAGGTTCAAATCTGGGTCAGGTTCTACATTGCCTTTACCACCTAGTAATACAGTTTCTTCTGCCTCAGCTTCCATGAGCCAGGTTAGTTCCTTACCTAAGAGAAGATTTATTTAGTTTTGCTTAAATTCACATTGATTTGTCTAGACTCTAGAGGGTTACGTGTTGATTTTGATTGCAAATCTTGATAATGGTGTTTATGTGATTTATGAGATTGAATATTAATAAGACTACATCTTTATAGGTGTTTGTATAAATATCGGTGCTGTTGTTGTGCAGTTTATATTTTAGAACACGGGTTTGAATGGTATGGCCTTAGATGTTTAGGATTGGAATCATTAAAGTAGTACAATTTGTACATCATATTTAGAGTAAACGTTAAATGTTTATCCTCTTTTTGGTGTTATTTAGAGTGTAGTCAAGTCTTTATCCGCTATTGTCAAATACGTTTTGGGAGAAATAATTGCTTTGTAAGTTTCTATGTATATTTTGTATCTTTATGTTATATTTGTTCGAGGCAAGTCAAGTTTAATTTTCCTCATTTGGTACAAATCAAAATATGGTTATTCTCCGTCATTGTTTGTAACTTGGAATTTGTTTTAGACTATTACGCGGAGAAGATGATACGGTCAAATTCTGTAAGCCATTTTCTTTCGTTTTCGTTAATTGCTGAATGTGTTTTTGTTTATAGGGTGGTGGGCATGAAAGGACTGTGTTTTCCCCCTATTACATCCCTCCTCCTACACCTAATCATTTTGCTGAGGAGATTCATTCTCGCTCCTCTGATTTTGCGAATCTTAAAACCATGTCACGGGGTTTAGAACAGAAATCCACAGATAATGCTGAATGCAGTTCATTTCGCACACGTTATTTCCCTAACTCAAAGAGCACTTACCCAAAGAGGGCTGGAGATGAGGATGACTTTATGGTTCCAACATTTGCTCAGCCAGAAATCAATTCTGGTACCACCAAACATCAGCAAAATGTGGAACAGGAAATGCTTATGCCCTTTAACGTAGTTAACAATATGGGAAGGGTTGTATCTGGTACTTGTGTTTCTTCATCACAACTTCATAATGCTGGGGACAAACATCTGAAACGACCAAATACTACGGATTTGAGGTCAAGACAAAATTCTAGAAACCAGGATGAAGAGAATCCGCCAAAATCTATCACCAGTAGGGACTTTCTAGAGAAGAGTACATCCCATGCATCAGCTGGAGAAAAGATCTCACATCCCAGGAAGTATGTGTATGTATCAGACTCTAGACATCAAGATAGTTTAGGTAATGATTTAGGAAGATCAGAGGATGCCAATACACTACTACATCAAGGGCGTTCCAACAGAGGTGTGCAAGAGGCTAATGGTTCAGTCAAAAGAAGTGAACCATGTTCCAGAGCCTCTCTTGGAAACAGTCATAAAAACTCCAATAAATGTGGTGAAGACAAAATGCACAGCATATCACCACGGAGAGATGCGGATAGAAATGATGATGTCTCCGAGACTTCTATACTAGATTCTGTATCGAGTTTGGACATATCTCCTGATGATGTTGTTGGTGTAATAGGTCAGAAGCACTTTTGGAAAGCAAGAAAAGAGATTGCCAAGTAAGTTGGTTTGTCTTAGCATACCTATGTATTTCCTATACAGATTGTCAGTGTTATAAATTAGGATGTCTTTCCAAGTTGGCTCACTGCAGGTATATATATATGTATATATATATATAAAATGTTTAGTAAACCTGAAAATGCCTTGGGCATTATCCCCAAAATATGACATAACTGTTCAAACATGTATCTTCAGGGCATGTCTATTATCTACTGAGATTTCCAGATTTCTGCATTTGATTTTCTATTATTTTCTAAGGCATAGTTGCACATATTATATTCTTATTCTCAGGTTTCATAAAGATATTATATTACGCTGGTTCTTACTTATCTAGTCTGCTAGCTAGTTTAACACATTTATTTGTGATTTTGGAGTTATTAGTCGATACATCATACCTGAAGCCATACTTTCCTCATATATAAAGAAAACAAAGGAAGAATAATATCTATTTTCATGCTTAATGTGAATGATTTGCCCAAAATTTATGTCCTTCCTAAGGATGATCCCTGTGAACTCTGTAGCTATTTGTTGTACCTTTTTGTAGGTTCTGGTATGTCTTTAGATATTCGATACCGTTGTATCAGTTAGCTCTTTGTTGGCTTACCTAGAATGAATTGCCACTTGGTTGATGTACCTTCGCATCCCCTCTTAGAACAAGAAATAAACTCTGGCTTTGGTTTAAACAATTAGGACCGACACATGCTGCGGGAAGAAGGGATCTAAGTAATTACCTGCGGAAATTCAATAATACATTTGATTTTGTTCCCAGGGTTATGTTGGCAAGATTTTCCCCCAAGGGAATTTTGTAGAATATAAATCCGTCATGTTCTGTCTTAATATAGGAAAATGAAACATTCTTCTCTGTTAGGTTAGGCCACTGATATAAGAACAAGGGGAAACTATGAAAAATGAAGAAGGTTTATGTTTGCATGCTTTTTTGCAAATCTCGATATTTGTGCATTTTATTCTTTCTGTGGATCTGTATAATTCAATGCTTGTCATATATCTGGCCAATGGCATCTACTTCATTCCTTGGTTTATCTATTCTAAGTATACCCCCCATTTATGAATATAAACCAACTGTAGCAAAATTGAAGTCCAGTACTTGTCTAAGAATATTTGTGTTTATCTCGATAACGACAACAAGTTTGTTTTTTTGGGTGGATGCATGCCCTTTGAATATTTCTAATGCATTGACAATTACTTTTTTCAGTCAGCAAAGGGTGTTCTCTGTTCAAGTATTTGAGTTGCATAGATTGATAAAGGTAAAGCTGCTCTTAGCATGGCAACTATGCTTTTTTGTTAATTCTTTTCTATCGTAATTTTTTTTTCTTCTTTAGTATGTAAATTTTGACTCAGTCTGGAACATCCTTGGAACAGGTACAGAAATTGTTTGCTGGATCGCCACATCTGTTGCTTGAGGAGAATTCTTATTTAGTCAAGCCTTCTTTTAAGGAATCATCTGTGGCGAAGGTGCTTCCGAAGTATGTGGTGAAATCTATACCAGAAATTGCAAAGCAGAAAGACAATTCTTTGAAACCTAATAGGAGTACTGAGTGTTCGGCTGAGAATGTAGTTGAAAAACCTAATCTTCCTTCAGTCAGTGATGGGACTGACAGAAGAAATGTTGACAAACATCCAGTTTATAGCCCATATTCTGAAAACCCGCCGCCAACACCACCTCCACCTCCTCCTAATAATAGTCAAGGTTGGTGCTTCACACCACCAGGAAATCAGTGGTTAGTCCCTATAATGTCCCCTTCCGAAGGGCTTGTTTACAAGCCCTACTCGGGGCCCTGTCCTCCAGCTGCAGGTTTCATGACACCATTTTATGGCGGTTGCGGTCCTATGAGCTTACCTCCTATTACAGGAGACTACTTAAATCCAGCTTATCAATATCCAGCTCCACACCCACAACAGATAGGTCACCATCCTGCCGCACCTGTTCCACCAACTTACTTTCCTCCTTATGGGATGCCTGTTATGTCTGCCTCAGCTGTTGAACAAGTTGGTCCGTCGACTGAACAGTTATCGACAGGAGAGTTCAATGCTAACATGCAATCTCGAAATTCATGCAACATGTCGAAAAACCAAAAGAGCGAAGCAGTTATCTCTCGCCGTTTATCTAAGTTTCAAGCATCCAAAGACAGTGAATTACAAGGGAGTACAGGAAGTAGTCCCGCTGAAAGAGCACACCGAACGGTTGCAACAGGTAACGTTTCTGAAAAGTTGGATGCTCTTCCTCTTTTTCCTACTGCTCCTGCTGCTCAAAATTTAGATGTAGTACCACAGATCAACACTAATGACAAGCAATATTCACGTGTTATCAAAGTTGTTCCTCACAATCCTAGATCTGCAAATGAATCAGCTGCTAGGATTTTTAGGTCTATACAAGAAGAAAGACAACAGTTTGATTCAGTGTAGCTTATTTTCCTCGCCAGGTTTAATGTTTTTGATGATATATTGAACTCCTCACCTTATATGTTTAGCTGATATAGTTATTGCTATTGTGCCTTTTCTTGTAACTGGGTTTCGCCTTGGCGACCTTGTTGTTTTGTATGTAAATATGTTTCTGAAATATCATAATAGAGCAGTACACTAGTAGTATTTGCTCTTTTCTTTTAATGTCTTTGTATAATTTATCCTGGCTATTTTGAGGGCGACTAAAAACCATTTTGGAGCGACTAATAAAACAAAATAATGTCATTGTGAAGTAATATCAATGCATCCTTTATCCATATATTTTCTATAATGACTAATCTATCCTTGCTTAATTAGTATTAATTTTGATTAATTAGTTAATTAATTTGGTTATAGTTAGTGTTAGAAAATTATTTCAGTTAGTTTTGGAATAGAAATCGAGAGTGTTTTAGATTGATTTTTTTGAGTTATAGTTTTGTACAATCGGTAGGCTCGTGATTTTTATTCCTACTGATTGTACAATCGGTAGTTTAATGGAGTACCATAACTACCGATTATAGGTGTCGCCCCAAATTGAATTTCTCAAAACTTCCAAAATTTCAAATTCTTCATCTTTCACGGTAGGAATTGAAAATTTATATCTACCATTGTAGTCTGAATTGAATTAAACTATAAAATTTTTAACTTTGTAATCGGTAGTTTAAAGATCAATTTTATCTACCGATTATAATGGTTTTCTTGTCTAGGAATTTTCTTGCCATAATCGGTAGTTAGTAAACATAAATAACTACCGATTGTGGATAATCGGTAGCACGGGAAATAAATAATTACCGATTGTACGTAATCGGTAGTTTAGAAACATAGTTATCTACCGAATATGCCGATTTTACTTGACATCTAACTTCATAAAAAAATTTCAACATCCGAAAAAAAATTTGCTCAGATAAACTTACTACATATTGTTCATTAAACTTGTTCAAAAAAACTAAAAACATCTGAAAAAAACGAAACAAAACACATCGTAGAAGTTCTCCTGAAATTTTTCCACTCCTTGTTACTCTTGACTTGGTCCTAGTTTCAACCCGCTTCTTCTTCTTCTTCTCGTTCCTTTTAGGATCAACAACAACGTCATCATCCTGAACTGGACCTATGTACTCTCCAGCTTCATTGTAGTATGGATTTATGCCTAAGAAGTCTTTCTCTCTAAAAAAGAGTCGAGGATCAAAATCCGGATCAGCCGCTATCCTTCGATTCATTTCTGCCTCAGATCATTCATCCGAAGATGAAATATCAACCCAATTGAAGGGATTGTCAGGACCGTTCCACCAACAATTAGGATCCTTCATCATTTTTGAGAATCCGGATCGTCCAACATCATTTGATATACTTCTACATCAGAAACTCCTTTCGGCAAATTAAAAACAGAATGAGAAAGCAATTCAGCCTTTCGAGCAGGAGAAAGACTTTCATCGGAATCACCTTCATCCATAACCCTAATGAACATACCCAAACATTGATTATTAACTAACTACACAAAAGCACACAATCGGTAGTTAAAAATATGAAATATCAACCGATTACACACAATCTGTAGGGCGTGTTTTCAGTAAATATCCGATTGCATAATCGGTAGATAAAATTATGCAATACCTACCGATTGTGCATCATGTTCTTCAGAAATGATGAACTAGAGGCACAATCGGTAGATAATGTTCGTCAGATTTCTACCGATTATACGTTAGACAAAAGTCTATAAACAAGAATTATCATGATTTCTTCAAAGTAATAACTAAAAAACATAAAATTTGGATGTAACTTACTTTTCCTATCCCTTCTTTGATTGGGTAGGTACATTTTTTTGTCGGAGGGGAAGTTCATCGGAATCGGTTGACGAATTGATGTCAATGATTTTGAACTCCTCTATCACCATCTTTTCCTTCTTTGATTGTTTAGGTAAAGATTTTGGAGTCATTTTCAATGGAGAATGAGAGTAAAGGGAGTAGAAGAATCGGTAGAGGAATAGAAATGCAAAAGGAGGTTGTTTTAGTTGAGAATAGGTAGAGATAGAGGTAGAGAAGGAAATGAGAAGAAAAAAAGGCGTGAATAGGTAGAGAAGAAGAAGAATTAGGTTTTGGTTTCTGTTTATAAACCTGCCGTTTTACACTATTATTATATTAATTATTATTTTACACTGTCTTGGAAAATTCATTTCTACTTTAGCGGCGTGGACGAACCTTAAACGGGTTGAATCTGTCCATCACTTTAATGATATTGAAATGAGCTTCGTAACGGTAATTTGATCGTTTCCATCATCGCCGAGAGATCTCGCTATAACTTCATCATTAGTTTCACCCCTCAAACGATATCGATTGACAAGATAAGTTAAATTCACAAATGGATCAACTTCTCTGCCTATAAAATGAAATCGATAAAAAAGATCAGCTTTATTACGGTTATTGGGGTTCCCGATGTCAACACAAAAATGTTCGTGAACACTATCCAAATAACTCATACTCATTACACCATTTTTCCTACGTTCTTCTCCTCGCTTCGGATAGAATTGCACGTAACGCCTACATAACGATAAATCTTTCTCAATCATGAACGGTTGAGCCATTAATCTATACGATTATTTCTTCGATATTTGAGAGTTAAAATGTATTGGAGGTGCTTAAATGAGAAGATGTCACCCTTCTTATATAGATTAGAGTTAAAATCTATATCAAAGTCGTTGAGGCCTGGTGTAACAAGAGTGTACATAAAATATGTAACTAAGTTCGTACGAATATTAACAATCGGTAGTTTTGGGATCACAATTATCTACCGATTTACACAACCGTTAACCTAACAAATATGTTTATTACCGATTATATTGTGTAGCCCCAAATTGGAAATTGAAAAAATTATCAAAATTCCACCATTTTGAACATTTATAATCGGTAGGTTAAGAATTTTTTAAACTACCGATTATAATGTGTAGCCCCAAATTGGAAATCGAAAAAATTATCAATCATCCAACATTTTTAACATTCATAATCGGTAGTTTAAGAAATTTTAAAACTACCAATTATGAATGTAGCCCCAAATTGGAAATCGGAAAAAATATCAAAATTCCAACATTTTGAAAATGCATAATCGGTAGTTTAAGAATTTTTTAAACTACCGATTATGCATGTATCTCCAAATTGGAAATTGAAAAAATTATGCATAATCGGCACTTTAAGAATTTCTTAAACTACCGATTATGAAAGTTGCCCCAAATTGGAAATCATAAATTTTTTCAAAATTTCAACATTTTGAAAATGCATAATCGGTAGTTTAAAAATTTCTTAAACTACCGATTATGAATGTTGCGCCAAATTGGAAATCGTAAAAATTTTTAAAATTCCAACATTTCGAAAATGCACAATCGGTAGTTTAAGAAATTCTTAAACTACAGATTATAGTGTAAAAAGTGACCAGGAACAGGCAGTTCCTGTGATTGTATAATCGGTAGATTTTTAAACTACCGAATGTAGAACACTAGCACAATCGGTAGTTTGTTATCTACCGATTGTTGATGAATATACACAATCGGTAGTTGTTTCAAACCACTTAACTACCGATTATAATGTAAAATTTGAAGAAAATAACTTGTTAAAAATAAATCTCTTGCAATTCAATTGATAACTCACAATAAGAACATAAAATCCTTTCAAATGTTAGACATTTAAAACCAGTAATGTTAAACACGAGAGACATATCCATAAGAAAAGAACCAAAATCTAATTCCTAACTCTTTTGGTTTTGGTACGAGGAGCACGAGGACCATGGGCTAACAATCTTTCAGCATCAGCGGCATTGACTTCACCCTCAGGGAAATTTGCTTCAGCAGCAACACTCATTGAACTGCGAGATCTTTTAGTGTGCTTTGCTGTAACCCTCTTAGGCTTATTCACAGATTTCTCCCCAAACTTGCTACCATAGGCTTCATTATCAATGTTGTCAATGAGGTCTTTATGCTCTCTGATCGTCTCAACTGTTGGAGGTACTCCCGCATTTATGCACCCAGCTATCTTCTTTGAGAAAAATGCAAATCTTTTTTTTCTGTTTTTAGGCAATAACAATCAAACGATTATTATCTAAAATATTGAGCCGTAATACTAGAATCAAAAGGAAATAACATTACGTACCAGCCTTTCATATCCAGAGGGTTTGTCTTTGATGATGCAACTATATTCGGGCACCATGGTGCTCTTTCCTTTATCTTCACGGATCACATGAAGATGAGAATGCTGCCGGTACCGTACCATATAACCAGGATCTGCTTCATCACCTCGGGTGACAGGTCTCCCCTCGTTGATCATAGATTGCATCATGTTGTTCCAATGTTCAACGGATGGTTTATCGGTGTAAACTATTGTGATCGAGTCCTTACCACAAACACAATTCTCCACGTCCAACTGGAACCTGCCCCTGAAACGACTCCAAGGTTCTTCTTGGACATAACCTAGTTGACGCATCACCCTTGTGGCATTGTACATGACATATCCAGTGGGATGCCACAAGGGTCCATAGTAGAACGACAACTCAGACCTTCGCGTTATATGACCACTAGCTCGGTCTTCCCTATATGGATCATAGCATACATCTTTGGACGCCATCGAGTGTAATTTCCTCCTTAAATAAATCAACTCCTGCTCCTTAGTCCTTGAATGGTTGCCCTCAAAAATTTATTTCGTGCCTCGGGGTGTTCCTTTCTCCCATGCTGGGTTCTCTTTGGCCAACTCGAGGGACGGGAAGTGGTCATAGATCCATGTTTAGTGTACATATCAAACCAAGTATGAGAAAATTTATTCTTAAAAGAGGAAAAAACAAAAAACAATCAAACCATCAATGAAGTTACCAAAATACCTGTAGTAAGCTCACATTCCCCACAATTTGGCTAGTTTGTTCCCTGGATGCCTTTCTCATCTCTTCCATCAAGAACGCATGATATGCGGTGCCCCACGAATAGTCTTGAACTTTGTGGAGGGGATGCAAAAGTTGTAGGAGGTTGGCGTCGACCCGGTTGCCACTAGCATTGGGGAAAATTACACATCCCAAAACACAGAGAAGATATGAAGTGGCTGCAGCATTGAACTGGTCATCGCTAAACTCTGGGTTCATATTTTCTTTATTCTTGGTGCCTCTGAACATTTTCATCAGTTGAACCATGCTGAATTGCCTGGTTTTCTAAGGAGCGCACCGTTTGAGCTCTTCATCGGATGTCGCTCGGTCCCAACCAAGGCACCTCTCAGTGTAAACATAAAGCTGTTCCCAGCTTAACTGCTTCACATAATCAAACTTCACCACCTTACCATAGTCAGTGAGACTTAGAATCTGCACCACATCATCGGGGGTGATCGTCATCTCTCCCCACGACATGTGGAAGGTATCGGTCTTAGGATACATCCTCTCCATGAAGGTCGATATCGACACCCGGTTGATGTGGTTTAGAAAGTGGTAAATAAAGGTTCGATTCTCGAACTTGTGAAGGTAATGATTTTAGAAAATATAGGACTTAATATAAACTAATAAAAATCAGGAAAATAAACTAGATATGATTTTTAGAAAATATGGAGAAAACCAGGAATCAAGATTTAATTATTTCTAACAATTTATGTGATTAATCGGATAATTCTTTTAAATAAATTAAGCTCAAATATTGCCAAAAATAGGTTTTTATGCAAACAAGTAGAGGTAAATCATAAGCATGGGACATCAGAGGTCATTAACCCAGCATGACCCATCAAACAAAAACACCACTACTGAATGAAAACCGTTTTTCTATTACGAAACTATGCAATTTTAACAAGTAAAGAATTATAATTAATTAATTAAAAATAGACTTACCACATAAAATTGAGAGAAAAACCTCCTCCATCATCCCAGTAAATATACTTAGCTCGTGGTGGAGAAAACTTGCTCAAAAGATCTCTTCATTGCTCAAAATATTGATTACAAGGTGAAATAATGGTGTAACAGCTGAACAGATACGTATATAATCGTTACAGAAGATGGTTCAGCCGTTACAAAAGAAAATGAGTAACAGGAAAGAAACAGTTGAAGCAGCTCAATATGCACTACAGTTCCAGCGTTAGTGAACGACAGTTCCAGCGTTAGTGAACGACAGTTCGCTGGAGCTGTTTATTCTTCACCTCCTTCTTCCCTGTACGCAGCAGCAGAAAAGAAAGTTTTCTGTTCACTATTCCAGCGATTCTCCCTCTGATTTTCTTGGCTTATCTTGCTATTTATAGATGAAACAAACCCTAGGGAGAGTTCTAATTCGATTAGAACTCTCAAAACTTATCCAAACAACTTGTAAATCCGAGATAAACTCAAACAGCATCGGATTGGCTTTTCCGATTTGTTTCCACGATTTCCGGCCAATATTTAGCTCTTAGATGTGCTGTTTTGCCGTGTATGAGATGTTTGAATCATTCTAGTATCTCTTAGAGGCTTCTTTTTTCGATCAAACTCTTTAAAATCTTCACAGCAGAATTTGGTTACGTAACCATCATTCTTCCCGCCAAATTCGAATTTTAAACCAAAAAGGGGTTGCCCCAATCCAATGTGCGGGTGCCTTAATCCATTTTCCCGGGTGCCTTTATCACTTTTTGAGCTAATTTTTCCACAAATCTTTATTCTTCTAATGTACCTACAAAAGCATAAAAACACGTAATATTTGCAAAATCGAATACTAACTTAATAGAAACTAAGGTGCAATTTAGACACTAAAATGTGTCTATCACCGGTCGTGAGGTAACATTGAATTCTCAGCAGCCGTAGATAACCCCGACTGCAGTATAATTTGCTGGAACCGTTCACACTGACCTTATAACGGCCAATCGTTCATCTTTGTTGGTGCATCCATAGGTTTGAGTAAACGGACAGCATTAGAATGGTCCTAATAACACGACGAATTAAAAAACAATCAGAATAAAAGTTAACACTTCTACGAATAAAAAGACAATATGTTAAGATTAATGTTACCTCTGTTGAGTAAATCTCTTTCTCCCAAGAGTCTTTATACCTAAATAATAGATCTCCTTCATCTCTTGGGAGGCCAGGTATTTGACCTTGTTGTATACCCTTCATCTTCAAAGAGTCGGGGACCTTGTGTCCTCATTTCTTCTTAGCTGGCTTCTTTGTACCACTTCCTTCTTCTTGTCTACCACTTGGTTCTCCTTCATCAAAGTATCTATCTTGTGGAGCACTTGGTCCTCCTTCTTCTAGGTTTGTACTTCTTGGAACACTTGGTTGAGTTCCTTCGGTGATAACAATTCCGCTATCGCTCTTTTATCTTCTTGCACTAGCAGTTACCTTCTTTCCCCCTTCACGACGAGGCCGCGATAGAATTGTACCGTGGGAATGCTTAGATCGCCTTTCCCTTCTTTGATACAAAACAAAAAACAATTATTTCCAACAAGACACCTTTTAATCAGTACATAATCGGTAGACAAAGTACATTGAACTCAACCGATTGTCCATAATCGGTAGTCAAAAAAATAACGTAAATACCGATTGTGCATAATCGGTAGCTCGGGCTCTACATTATCTTCCAATTGTGCATAAAAAAATGGAACATAAAAATCTATGGACACACGTACAATCGGTAGTTACATAAAAAAATTAACTACCGATTATGCCTAAATCTGGGTCCAGGAATATAATCGGTAGTTTATGACCAAATTATAACTACCGATTGTGGCCGATGTTTGAGGAATCACTAACTTACACAATCAGAAGTTTAACCCTATACTAAACTACCGATTATGTGTAAATTTGGGTCCAGGAATATAATTTGTAGTTTAGGTGTAAAAATAACTACCGATTGTGATCGATGTTTTTAAGGATCACTAACTTGCATAATCGGAAGTTTAACCCTATACGAAACTACCGATTATCACTAAATTTTGGTCCAGGAATATAATCGGTAATTTATGACTAACATAACTACCGATTGTACATGATATTCATGAGCAATGAAGAACACTAACATAATCGGTAGTTTAATACAACCACGAAACTACCGATTATGAAATCTAACCTAAAACCCTTGATATTCTAGTGACGAATTCATTCGATTGAATCAAAATAAACACAAATAATGGTAAACCCTTACCTTATTGGAGTCATTACAAAGTTCTGGAGAGTCTGATTGTCGGAATCGGTCTCCGTTTCTAGGTCATCATCTTCGCGTTCTTCGTGTTGTTCTTTAACAATCTCTCGATCTCTTATTCTTGTGGCAAAATCCGGCCACTATGTATTAGGAGGTTGACGTGTTGTTTTCTTCTTTTGTTGTCATTTTTAGATTGTACTTACGACGATGATTTGGTTTACGATTATACGATGAATTGATTTACGATTAATCGGTTTACGATGAATTGGAAATGCCACAATCGGAAGTTTAAAAATAAAAAAAGAAGAAGAGAAATCAGAAATTGATAATCGGTAGGTAGAGAAGAAATGTGAAATAGGTTTAGGTTTAGATTTTATTAGTGAAAGATTTTATGATAATTGTTTGATTAGTAAAAGTGTATTTAAGTCTTTTTATATACCATTAGGTTATCCCTTAACCACATCCATAGGATTGGACTAAAAAAATCGCTCTAAATTAATTTTTGGAATTTATATGCACTGTACTGCCAAAAAATTCTCCATTTAAAAAGTTTTACTATTGGAACACAGGAAAGATTATAACCGAAATGATGCACTTTACGTAAATGACTTCAAACCATATTAGATATTTTGTCGAGAAGTATTGGTATCCCTCGAATCAATTGTGAAAATGACGTACTTAATCAAAATGACATCAAAACTAAAAATTTTATTGAGTAATTCTGTTTAGCATCTGGGGTTATTAATTAATCAGTGGGATCAAAAACACTTCTCGCTCCTAAGTCTCATCATCTTTTGATAAAATAAAATAAAATAAAATAAAATATCGAGTTATCAACGAGAATTACCTCCAATGCAAATAAAATATCATATTCAACCTAAAGGTTCGGGCAGTTGTTAAGTTGATGTAGCTTTAACTATTTTCCGATATTCGACCAGGAACTTGATGAATACTCAGTTTCCGTAGCTTCTTCACGGATTCATCAAACTATATTTTGATTGATTTGTGTTTTGGTTTTGAATCTTTCAGATTTTTTAATTTTCTAGCTTTATTTTTGTTCATTTTTTAATCTATGTTTATATCTACTTGTTCAATGAACAACTAATCTTTTTCCTGTGTTTGCAGCTTATTCCTGATCTCCCTGAGTAACATCACCAGTTGTGGTTTTCCATTAGCAGTGTGTATCTAAAAGTCTGTATCCGTGTTGCTTCATCTCCAGCAGTCTTGCTATATCATCACAGTTTTTTTTACTAGTTTCAGAGATTACAGTCTATCTGTCAGTGTAGTCCTTTACAACTATTTGGTGTTCATCCTGTTTCAGTGTTCTTCACCCTTTAATGGACATACTCACTTCAAAAATCCATCTTCTTCTTACCAAACTTAGTTTCTGTAAATCTCCTAATACTAGCAATTTTACCAATCAATTCCAATTCAAATTCAAAATGAGTCAAAACAACTCACCCTAGGCCCCATTTCAGCCAACTTTGGAAATATAGTTCATATCTTAAGAAATTCCCTCCGATTTTAGATTTCGACAATTTGCATCCATTACGATTCCAAAAAATATGCAGTATAAAAACATACCTAGATATTTTATCTTGTATTTTTGGGCTGATAAGAACTATTTTAGGGCTTTTTATTTATGCCCATCCAAGTCCAGTTATTATGGGATATCTAAATGGTGGTAAGAAACCAAATATACCCTTTCAGTAATACAAAACCTAACTACACTCTTCAAAGTCATTCTTATTCTCTTCTACGGATTTCTATTATTCTTCTCTTATCTTCTCTATCTACCGATTGAACCCAAAAAAATTTCCTCGTTATTTTTTTTTGAAACCAATTAATCGTATCGTCGTTAATCGCCATACCAAATCATCGTCGATTCTTCGATATAAAGATCGAAACAAGCAAACCGTCAATCTGATAATAGTAACCGACCAAATTTTGCGGAGAGATTAAGAAACAGAGAGATTGTTGAAGAATATAGTGAAGAAGATGAAAAACAAGAAGATGATGATCTAGATACGGAGACTGATTCTGATAATCAGCCTCTCCAACACTATTTAATGACTCCAATTAGGTAAGGGAATTCCATTATTTGTGTTTATTTTGCTTGAATTGAATGAAATCGTCAATAGAATTTCTAGGGTTTTCGGTGATTTATCATGATCGGTAGTTTTGTGATGCGTTTTATCTACCGATTATGATCGTGTTCTTCATTCCTCAAGAACATCGACCATAATCGGTAGATAATTATTACTCATATCTACCGATTATAACTGGTAATATTTCTTCTGGAGATTTTGAAGTTTTAATTGGTAGATAATAATTTTATCCTCCGATTATTTTAGATGTTTAGGGATGTAGAAGATGAAACAATACTTATAATCGTTTGATAAATGCAAACAATTACTACTGATTATAATGTTCGAAAATGAAAAAAATTGGGGGATACATTATAATCGGTAATAATGGTGTTTATTTATCTACCAATTAATCTAGCCTAAAAACCCATGAGTTCTCTGTCTAAAAATGAAATCTAATCGGTAGTTAATATAGGACATTACCTACCGATTGTATCTAATCTAAGGATAATAGAGAACCCATACTACCGATTGTGAATAATCGGTAGTTATTTTCCTATACTTTCTACTGATTATTATGTGTAGAATTCATTAAATTGCAGTCATTTTTTTTTCGAAAACTATTAACTTAACTTAATTGTTGTTTGTTTTTATTATTAGACCAAATCGAGCTAAGAAAGTCCAAGATAAAGGTGTTGTTGCACATTCTCGTCGTCTTGGGGGTCAAACACTAACGTCTAGTGCACGAAGAGAGAAGAGCGCTCCCGGAATCTCTATCGAAGATGGAACACAATCACAACCTAGTCAACCAAGTGTAGATGTAGGATAACCAAGTGTTACAGAAGGACAAGGACAAGGTAAATGGAAGGTAAAAATAAGGAAATCAATAAGAAAGGAGGACACCCCTGATGATGAAGGGTATTCCAGAAAGCGTAATAATTTGATGGAGGAGAATTGCTATTTGGATATAAAGACTCCTGGACTAAGGTCATCTATTCCACCAAGGTAATAATTTAAATCTTTTGCTTACTTTATTCAGTTTTTATTCGTCGAAGTCATAGTTTTTGTTCTAATTATTTTGTAATCCTTCGTGTATGATAGTATCACACTCATGCGGTTCATCTACTCAAAGCTACATCCGCACCAACTAAAATGCATAAATGGGATTTAGATGGTGAATGTGAAAGGTTCAAGGAAATTATACGCAACTATGGGTTATCTACTGCAACTAATAATTCAATGCTAGACTATGACAAGGTGGCGATATCATCCTTTGTGGAGAGATTTTATGGGGAAACTGATACCTTCAATCTTCTGTTTGGCGAGATGACGATTACCCCAGACGATGTTGTGCAGTTTCTGAGTATATCCGACCAGGGTAAGGATGTGAAGGAAAATTACGTGAAGCAGTTATAATGGAAGGAGCTTTATGATTACACTAACAAGTGTTTCGGTTGGGACCAAGCAACTTCGGAGGCTGAGTTCAAGAGGTGCTTTTCTTACCCAACCAGGAAGTTCAAATTGGTCAACTTGAGGAATAACTTCAACGACACCAAGGCGAAAGAAGAGATTGGAGAATTGAGTCAGGACGAAGTGAAGGCGGCAGTCACGACATATCTTCTATATCTGTTGGGATGTGTCATTTTTCTCGACAGTATAAGCAACATGGTCGACGCCAAACTCTTACATATCTTGCATCCTCTAGACAAAGTCTGTGGTAATGCGTGGGATACCGCTTGCCTCACGTACTTGATGGAGGAGTTGAGAAAGGCATCAGGGAAACTAACTAGCCAGATTGTCGGAAATATGAGCCTACTACAGGTAATATGTTAACTTTTATTTACATGTTTTGTTTTTATATTTTAAGGATCAACGTTCTTATATTTATTTTGTTATTTATAAAGACATGGATCTATGACCACTTCCCAACATGGGAGTTGGCCGATGAAAATGGAGAACGGAGAAAAGGTGAACCGAGAGGAACAAAATATCTCTTTCAGAATATCCATTCTAGTAGTAAGGAGCAGGAGTTGATAGATGCGAGGGTGAAGCTAGACTCGATGAAGGCCGCAGATGTGGTATTTGATCCATACAAGGAAGACTGTGGTGAAGGACATATTACAATTAGGTCCGAGCTCTGTTTGTACTTTGGACCGTTGTGGCACCCCACATGATATATCATGTACAATGGATCAAGGGTGATGCGACAACACAGTTATGTACAAGACGTACCAGAGCCTGACATACCTTGCCATTTTACCGTGGATAAAGACGGGTGCGAGTCTACAAAAGACTCTCTCAAGGTTGGTCACGCGTACAAGCCATCTGTTAAGTTTTGGAACGACATGAATATATTTATGGTGAATGCTGGTAGACCCGTGACCCAAGGTGATGAAGTGCCTTCGGGGTATATGGAGTGGTATAGGAAAGTTTCTCATCTTCGTGTGATCCGCGAAGATAAAGGAAAGGGTCAGACTTCCTATACTTGTATCATCAAAGACAAATCATCTGGTTATGAAAGAATGGTACGTATTATTCTTAAATCTTGATTTAAATATTACGTCTCAATATTACAGGTATTCATTGTTTGATTTTGTGGCATGAAAACAGAAAAATCGGTTTGTGTTTTTGGGAAAGAAGGTGGCCACATGTATCAAGTCGGGAGTGCCTTTGTCAATTGAGAGGCAAATGGAGCACAAAGACCTAGTTGATAATATTGAAAATGAAGCTTATGCCATTCAGTTTGGGGAAAAACAAGTTCACAAGCCGAAGTTGAAGCCAACATCGAAGTCCAAAAGAGATCAGAGTTCCTCAAGCGCCGCAAATGAGAAGAATGTCGTTGATCCCCAAGGTGGTGAAGATGATGGTGGGAATGCTGGTCGTGGTCGTGGCGTGGTAAGCGATACCGAGGATAATAGTTTAGTCTTTTATGATTCTAGGCTTTTGGTAGACATTGTGTTGTATTATCTTTCAGATTTTTTTTTTGAATGGTTGTTTGGGATTTTAAGTTCTTACATTATGTTTATGACTCATGAATGATTATCTTTAGAACATATGAATGGGTTTTCTTTATGGATTATGAATGTGTTCATGTTATGGTTTTGGATTTTTCTTATAATCAGTAAATAAATTGTATTATTTTCTACCGATTAACGATAGTCGGTAGACAAGTTAATTTTATATCTACCGATTATACCATTGAAATTTGATGGAGGAGTTGTGCTGTTTTTTGGATTTTAATCGGTATTGAGTATGTATCAGTTGCTACTGATTATACATAATCTGTATTTAATTTTTTTTGCAATCTACCGATTAAACCATTGAAATGATTTGGTTTTCTTGTGGTTTTTGGTTGCTAATCGGTAGTAAGTAATCTTCATTTTCTATCGATTGCATGGAATCGGTAGCAAAGTTGTTTATTTATCTACCGATTAAAACATTGAAACTTACTTAGGTTTCTGTGGGTTTTTTGCTTTTACTCGGTAGATAAGTAAACAACTTATCGACCGATTATACCATTAAGACAAACTTTAGGTTTTATGAATTTTAACCATTGAGACAGACTTTAGGTCTTTATCATAATCGGTAGAAGTTTCACACCCGTGACTATGATTATACTTAACTGCTAAGTTTTTGAACCACTTTTTCTTTACACTCCAGTTACACTTTTCCCCAACGACTATTTTTATTAAAAAAAAAGACGTTAGGACTATAATATATATAAATAGGGTGTTTTGATTTTCATACACACACCACCATTACATTTTACTTCTCCAATATCAAAGAAATAATCTTTAAAATAATGGTTGGTCCGTACATTGTTAGTACTGCAGAGTACACGGTAGAAGAAGATTTATCTATATGTAGGTGTTATGTGCAATTCAATCCGAGACAGGGATAAGAACGATTTCAAAATGGTGTAATGAGTATGAGTTATTTAGAGAGAATTCACGAACAATTCTGCATTGACACCGGCAACCCTAACAACCGTAATAGAGCTGATATTTTTTGTCGATTCAATCGCATAAGCAAAGAAGTTGATCCATTTGTGAATTTAGCTTATCTTGTCAATCGATATTGTTTGAGAGGTAAAACTAATGATGAAGTTATAACGAGATCTCTCGAGGAATGACGACGATGGAAATAATCAAATTACCGTTATGAAGCTCATTTCAACATCCTTAAGGTGATGGATAGATTCAACCCCTTTAAGGTTCGTCGACGCCGCTGAATCATGGAATAATGACCATAGATGTACAATCGGTAGTCTTATTGTTATATTATGTACCGATTAAATTCTTCGTAGTAAGTTTTTAAAAATACTAGTCGTTAACTATCTTTATGTAGGGGAAACGGGTTGTTGTGTTTGAGTAATAGTTGTAATCAGTAGTTATAGTATGCTATTATCTACCGATTATTCTTTACTTTTATGACTATTGATAGTTGAGGAAGTTGTGCAATTATTTAGAATGAAAGTACAATCAACGACTAGTTTTTGAAATTATCCTATAAATACACCAGTTTTCTCAACCAAATACCACACACACCTAGTTTCATACACTCTACAAAGTTCGTATAATCATCTACTTTTTGTAACTCACTTCATACCTCTACTTACAAGCATGGAAACATTTGGCTCAGCTGAAGATTTAGCTATAACCAAAACATGGTATAACGAAACCCTACGTGAAGATGTCATAGCTGGAAGGGTTGCACCCGAAACCTTTTGGGGGAGGATCTACATCAAATATGATCTCTTGAAAAAATTCACGATAGGTACAAACTTATCCGAATAGGGATAGCTGATTATATAGCTATACAACAACGGATCTTTAACCACACCCATTTAGGCTTGTTGATCCAACAATTTGTAAGTATCTTTTACATAGGCTAAGTTCTAAGATCTTCCAATAATAACATAGTAACTTGATGAATTATGTTCTTTTTGTTCTATGCTTGTGTAGGAGGATCTAGCAAAAACGCACCACTATCAGGAAAAAGGAGAAGAATTCACATTTGTTAAAAGCTATGAGTTCATTAAATCCAAAGTATAATCGGAAGTAATTGTTTAACTTTATCTACCGATTCTGAGAAATTTTTTAATATTTTGTCAGAGTTTTGTTGTAATCAGAAGTAATTGTTTAACTTTATCCACTGATTCTGAGAAATTTTCAAATATATTTTCAGAGTTTGGTTGTAATGGGATGTAAATGTTTATCTTTAACTACCGATTCTGGGAATTTTACTTATTTTTGTCAGAAAGTAACATAATCGGTACATAAACCTTATCTAAATACTACTGATTATACTAGGTTCATTTTACTCAACCTTCTGGAGGAAATACAATTATAATCGGTAGATAATGTAAACCGCTGCCTACCGATTATAATTGTAGGACTAAATTCTACATTTTTAAAATTTGGACTAATTTATTTTTTGGGATGCTGTGACAATCGGTAGATAATGGATTCGCTTCAACTACCGATTGTGGTAGTCGAAAAATTCTACATTTTCAAAATTTGGACAAATTTATTTTTGGGGCTGCTAGGAAAATCGGTAGGTAAATTATTCGCCTAAACTACCGATTGTGATAGTACACAAATTCAATATTTTAACATTTTCGAAATCTTGGAGAAAATATTTTGGGGCTACTGATATAATCGGTAGATAAATAGGTTACACTTACTACCGATTATATAAAAACAATAAAATCGGAGATTGGGGAAATATTCTATTTGGGGCTTATTCATTACAATCGGTAGTAAATGATCTCATCGAAACTTCAGATTGTAATGAATTTCAGTGCAGTCAGTACAATCGGTAGATAATGTAGTATATTATCTACCGATTCTGGGACGTCGACGGTACAAAATCATCACCGAGGTCTTCTTTATTTTCTAACATTATAATCTATAACCTATATTAACTAACTAATTAATCAACATTAACACTAATTAATTAAGGGTAGATTAGTCATTATATAAAATAGGTGGATAAGAGGTGGGACGGGCGGGCCGCCCCAATTACTCATAATGACACTATTTTTTCTTATATATAGCCCCAAAATAATTCTTGTCAGCCCCCAAAAATACAAGGATATTCTAGTAAGGATGACATTCCTAAGGCTCCTTTTCCCTTATGGATCCAAGCAACTCACTACAAGGAAACCTTCACTTCACCTTTGAGTTTTCTATTCTCAACAAAATAATACCCATAATATCTAACTCTTTGGTTTTCATGGCTAACCATCAAAATGAGTATGTGTATACTATCATCTCAAGAATGAAGCAAGTCAATATTGGATCTATCCATCATGGTGTCTTAGGAAGAGCTATCACATCTCCGAAGGCTGTTAACTCTGCTGCAGAGGATTGGTCTGCCAGTGTATTAGGTAAACTCATGACAAAAGAACCCATTGAATTCAATGTCATAAAAACTGAAGTGATTAAGATGCTGAGAAAATTTTGGCCAATCAAGATAAACTCTATGGGATTTGATTTGTTTGTATTCAAACCAATCAATGAAGAAGCGTGTGAAACGTTAATTGAAAATAGTCTTTGTTCTATAGATGGTTATATGTTGGCAGTACAAAAGTACAACAATAAGATTGAACTCAACGACCACAAGTTTATCTCCCAGATCTGGTGTATTCAACTTTGTAATATGCTGCTGGAACATCTTAACACATAAGTAGTAGATGATATTTGTAATGACATTGGAAAGAACATTAAGGTAGAATCAAAGAATTATCATCCTAGTGGTGCAAAGTTGATTACTATATGGGTTGCAGTTGATCCCAACAAACCATTAAAAAGAAACGGCTGGCTCTTTACGGCTAGGTCTAACCAAATGCAGTGGGTTAGATACCAATTTATGAAATAGCCTCACAAAATATGTAAAATGTGTTTTATGGTTGACCATGACGATGAAGCTTGTTCTACTACTGCCAAGAACCTACAAATTATGGTTTATCACCCTGAAGAGTTTTGGAACTGATGCCAAAATGATCCAGAGGGGGAGGCACTTATGGCTTCCCTAGAAGAAGAGGATGGGCGCCTTAATATGGATAAACCTAATTCTTCATCAATTGGTTGTGCGGCTGAAGCTGAGGAGTCTAACAATAGAAAGATAATGAGAGAAGGCGATTCCAACTCTAACAACTACCATCAACCTAATACCATTCACATCAATCCAATATTTCAATCTTCTGATACCCAATCTTGAGCTGGACCACACTGCTCAGTTAATCTTTGGAACCAGTCGAGGGTGATATTAAAATGAGAGAAGGGGCTATGGATACGCATGATTTTGAAGATCTTACTCAAGAGAATCATGGAAAAAGCGCAAACAAGGTAAATCTTTTATCTTTTTTTCTTAATTTTCAATATAGAGTTTCAAGTTACTTTATTAAATTTTGGAATCTTCTTAATTTTTTGTCTCAAGATAAATCTAGGGTTTACATAATCCTGAAATTTTCTAGATGGTTTATAACCTGCTTCACCCTGTTTGATCGAATCTGTATACCATCTCTCCATATTGCTATTATCAACAAAACTGCTCATCTGATTCATCTTCATCTTCTGATTTATAATTGGTGTACGTTTGGTGTGTTCGTACCTATTTGTTGTATCATATTATCCTGCTACCTCATTTCCATCCTTCTCATGATATTTTACCTAGTACTATTCTTTCATTGTTTTATTTCCCTGACCCAAAGCAGTTCTAGACTTTTTATCTCTCTTATTATCATGGGAATCTTGTCGTGGAATTGTCAGGGCTTCGGAAACCCTGCAACTATGACTGCTTTGTGAAACTTAATTAGGAGTCAGAACCCTGATATAGTATTTTTATGTGAAACTAAAAAAGATTCTCACAAAATTAGTCAATAACTTAGAAGGTTCAGGTATCCTAACAATTGGGTATACCCCTCTGCTGGGCTTTCTGGTGGTATTGCTCTTATGTGGAAATCAGGTTTTCAACTTGAAATCATCCAAAACTCTGACAAAATGATCAAAGTAATTATCTCTGCTGATTCTAGTAAACTAAAATTCCTTGCTACTTTTTTTTAATGGTTCTGTATATTATGAAGAAAAGATACAACAATGGGATTATATCAGTGAAATAGGAACTCAAGTTAACCTCCCTTGGGTTCTTATTGGTGATCTGAACATTACTATGCATGATTATGAGAGGTCAAATTTTACTACTCCTACCACTACTGAGATCCCTGCAAATCAAAAACATTATAGATGCCAGTGACTTAAGTGATTTGGGCTTCACTGGTTCCCAATTCAATTGGTCTAATGAGCAAACATGAAGTGATAATATTCAAGCTAGGCTTGACAGAACACTTGTCAATAGAAAATAGTTTATTCACTATGCCAAAGCTAAGTTGTTTCATATTGAAACAGTGGGATCTGATCACTCTGCCATCATTTTATTAACTAATCCTATTTCGCATAATGGCAAGAAGCCTTATAGATATTACAAATGTTGGTTTAGTGACCCATCTTCCCACGAGGTCATCAAAAACTATTTTATCTGTAAAATAAGAGGCTATACCCTTTTCAAATTAGTTAATAAACTTACAAATTCCAAATATGCTATTAAGGATTGGAATTTTCACTATTTTTGTAACATTAACCATAAAGTGAAAAATTTGGAAAATCAACTACAAACTATGTCTAGTAACAACAATACTATTCAGAATATGGAAGCCATATGGCAGGTTGAGATAGATCTAGAGCATTGGAAAAAAGTGCAAGAAGATTTTTATGCACAAAAGTATAGAGAACTATATAGAAAGTTATGATAGGAATACTAGCTTCTACCACACCTCTGTGAATAGAAGAAAACATTTTAATCATATTAGCTCATTGAAATTAAAGGATGGTAATTGATCTGATGATATGGCACAAGTTGAGGACCTATTAACATCTCATTTCAAAACTATAAGCACTACTACTAATCCTTTCCAAAATAGTTTAATTCTTAACTGCATAGAGACTTGCATTAACAATGAGGACAATGATAAACTTTTGAGTCCCATTAGTCTGCAAGAAGTAAGAGATACTTTTAAGGAAATGACTTTTTGGATTGCCCTTAGTCCGGATGGATTCCCACCAGGTTTCTAAAAGCAATGTCTAGATCTTGTAGAAACTGATGTGTGGAACACATTTAAAAACTTCTTCAACATTAAACATTTTCTTAAATAAATGAATCATATTTTTTTATCTCTTATACCCAAGGTTAACAATCCTGCTAATTCTGCAGATTTTAGGCTTATCTCTCTATGTAATACTAGTTATAAGATAATATCTAAAATACTAGTTAATAAAGTGAAATCCTTGCTCTCAAAATTGTTCAGCTCATACCAATCAGCTTATGTTCCAAATAGGAACATACAAAACAATGTGGTTATAACTCATGAACTAGTACACAATATGAAAAAGAAAAAAGATAGAGTTGGAATCATGGGATTAATACTTGACATGTCAAAAGCATTTGACAGAGTTGAGTGGATTTTCATTATAAATGTGTTTAAGAGATTTGGATTTTCTAAAACTTGGTGTGAACTTATACATCGGTGTATAAGTACTACCACTATCTCATTTATGCTCAATGGTTCCCCGTGTCCATCTTTTAAGCCTACTAGAGGACTGAGACAAGGAGATCCATTGTCTCCATATCTCTTTATATTATGTATGGAGTCCTTCTCTAGGTACCTTTTACATGCTGAGGAATCCCACCTAATTCATGGAATCAAGGTAACTAGAGAAGTTCCAAGTATAAATCACTTGTTATTCCCTGATGATTGCTTAATATTTACTAAAGCTTCACATACCGAAACAAATAATCGCATGTCTTTCATACAAGACTTCAGTCTTATTTCAGGACAGATGCTTTCAAAAGTCAACTTGTTTTTTCAGTAAAAATGTTCATCCTGAAAATTATGTCTCTCTCATAAGAGCCCTTAATGTAAATAAATTGGATCTAAATGAGAAGTATCTAGGCAACCCATTGTTCCATGGCAGATCTAAGGTTGAGACATGTGCTCCCTTAGTAGATCAGTTTGATAAAATAATAACTAAATGGAAAGGAAACCATCTAAATCAAGCTGGTAGATCTATTTTAGTAAAATATTCTTAATACTACTTCATCTTATATCATGAACTCCTTCCTTCTTCAAGATACCACCATCCAAAAAATGAAGAAGAATCAGAGAGACTTCTGGTGGGGTAAAGAATCGCATAGAGGAGTTTATTTTAAAAGTTGTAGTAGAGTCTGTACACATAAGTCTCGATGGGGTTAGGTTTTAGGAAACTTAAGTATCTAAATCTAGCTCTACTTACTAAAATTGTTTGGAACCTCATTCGTTCTTCATCTGAACTTTGGGCAATCATTTTAAAGTGCAAATATTTTAGCAATCGTTTACACTACACTAAAACTAGCCACCTATCTTGGGTCTGGATTAGTATATTCACTGGTCTTGATATTATCAAGAATCACTCCATATGGGAAGTTAGAAATGGTGAACAAATCAATATTTTCAATGATACTTGGATTCAGAATGCTTCTGCACCTTTATGCATCTCGTATCCTAACCGAAATTTTTATGTAGCACAATTCATAGATAAGATACACATGGTTGGAATTCCAACCTTGTTGAGTCTTACTTTACTCATGATAATAGTCAGAAAATTTTAAGCACTAGAATTCCTCTCGCTGCTAGTGATAGAATTATATGGCCATACACCAAAAATAATTCCATCACTGTTAAGTCTGTGTATAGAGTCCTAAGTAATGGCCCTAGTAGTGTCAATTCTTCCAATAATCTTTCTCATATTTACAAAGCTTTATGGAATTCTACTATCTTGTCCAAGGTCCAAATTTTCATTTGGAAATGCATTTAAAATGTTATTCTATCTAAATGTAGGCTAGCTAACTATATTCCCAACTGGAATATTTGTTGCCGCATGTATAATGAGAATCATGATGAAACTGCTGAACATATTATTCTTAATTGCAGTTTCTCTAGATCTGTATGGTCTTCAAATCCCTATGGTAATCTTGTGCTTCATGATTCCAATTCTAATATCACTATATTGGATTGGCTTAGTAAGTGTTTAACCTTTAACCATATCCCAGATCTAATTTGCTTTATCTTTACTACTGCAATGTGTAATTGGAAAAAGATGTGTTACAACACATTTCAGCAAAAACAGGTCAATAACATTAGTGTGCCACAATATGCATGGAGATAATCAAATGAAATTATGTTTGCTATGCAATCTATTAGTAAAGATGGTCTTCAACAACATATGGTAGCTTTTGCAGACAGGCTTGTCTCTGTAGAAGTTCTACCAACTGTTTGATTTATTGTGTTTTCTAATACCTCTTTTGATTTAACAATTCATAAGTCTGGAATTGGGTTGATCTTAACTGATGTTGCAGGGAGATATAAGAGCTGTAAAACCATCTCAGGAGTAGCAAGGGATGATGAAGAAGTTGAAAGTTTAGCAGTATTGGAGGTTGTCAAATGGCTCAAGACGTTGAATTATTCAAAGATTGCGGTTAAAGGAGATGCCAAGAATGTCACGTCCTAATTAAATAAATGTTCAGACCAAATTAGTTGGTCTAGTTCCACTATTTTAGATGATTGTGTTTTTCTTTCTAAAACTCTTTTCATTTCACAAGTTTATTTACGTAAAGAGAAACTTGAATGATTTGGCTGACAAAGCTGCTAAGTACAACATGAAACATGATGTTACATGTAAATGGGGAAACATTCATCCCCATTTCATCTTTTGAACTATGAAATCCTCCTTATCTTAATATAATCATTTTTCTAGGAAAATAAATAAATAATTATGTTTAGCATTATCATCGAATTACAAATTTCATTAAGTTTTGGACTCTTAGGTTACCGTTGCCCCTGTATCTAACTGTTGAGTCTCCAAAAATAATGACAGTTGACTCAAAAAAAATAATGACAGTTGCCTACATCAACTGTTGAGTTTCTAAAAATAATGACGACATAAAATTTTGCTCGAACCTTCTAGGCTGAAAATAACAGTAAGAACTGTATGGCAAATAAACATGCTAGACTACTCTCATTTTCTTTATCTAGTTACCCGTGATTGTAGGTAGTAGATGATGTAATTTTTAAATAGTGGTAAAAAGGTTCGATACTCAGACTTGTAAAGATTCGATTTTAAACCTAATTTTTAATAACTAAAAATAAAACAGATTAAAGTAAAATTGATTTCAAATTATAGGAAGAACTGGGACTAAGGATTCCACCATTAGCCAATTTTTCAAGTGATAAAATCTTGCAACTCGTATATTCAGTTTATCCAAAATATTGTCAATGTTAGGTTTTTAAAATAATAGTTGTAAATCGAAAGCATGAGACATCAAAAGCTCTAAGCCCAGCATGACTCATCAAAAGAAAACATAACTAATTGATAAAAACCATTTTTTCCAATTTTAATTCAAAGAAAATAATAGTAAAAGAATTGAAAAAAATAAATAAAATAAGAATTACCACTTTATTATTGGAAAAATAGCTTCCTCCGTCGCCCCAGTGATGGTGATTAGCTCATCATGTTGGAAACACTCTCAAAATAATTGTTCATAGCTCAAAAAGTGTTTACAATGATGAAATAAAAGTAACACAGATAATTTGATACGCTTATAAGTGTTACAGACTGGATGAAGAGAAAATAAGACAGAAACAATAAAGAACGGACTCTGTCAGCTTAAGAAATTTAAAGGAATATGCAACAGAAACTACGACTGTTCTCTGGAGCCTTTTGTTCTTCCTGTGTTCTTCACCAACAAATTTTTCTTTTCTTCCTGATTTTTTTCGGTGATCTCTGGCTTAATTTTTCTTTGATATCCTCCCTATTTATAGGTTTTGGGAACCCTTATACATCATCCTTAATTGATAAGGACCCAAATCTTCGTCCAAATCCAACTCAAAAGCTTGGTAATCCGAACCAGAGAAGGACTCTCTTTTTCTGTCACCTGACTTGAATTCGCAGCAATTTTTCCGACGTGAATCACTCTGGTTAACGTGTGTTGATTATATCTTGGTGGTTTCTTCACTTGGGTAACTCAGAATTACCCAAAATCCCCTAAAACACGTTTCATACCAATCAGCAGAAGTTTCTCTCACGTAAACAAGTTCCCACCAAATTCAAGTTTTTGAATTTAAAGAAGGGGTGCCACCAATCCAACTGGTGGGTGCCTTTAACAATTTTTCTGAGTGCCTTTAATAATTTTTCTGGTGCCTTTAACAACTTTTTTGAGCCGATTTTTCCACAAATATTTATTTTTCAAAAATACCTACAAAGACATAAAAACTCGTAAATAGTATAAAATCAAGCATTAACAAAATAGAGAATTGAGCACAATTTAGACATAAAAATGTGTCTATCAGTAGACCTCTTCTTATATTAAAGAGGTTTTTTAAGTACCCTCATATGGGGGCTTAAAATCCAATAAAGGAGCTTTTCAAATAAAGACAAATCAGGGTCATTCATTAGTAATTTCAAAATCAGGGCTCAATACTTATGGGGATTTGTTCAATCTTTTCTTTTGAAGATTGATAAAAAACATCACTTAGTCTTGCTGTATCCCAAGTTCTTGTTTCCTGAATGATCAGGTCCTTGAATTTAAGGTTTAAATCAGGAACAAAATCAGTCCTTGGTGTGGCACTCCCTTTACCAGGGATCCAATTATCACACAAAGGATCAATAAAGTTTCCTTCTCCAACCACCCATGAGATAAAATGTTTTATCTTTCACATAATACGGTGAAGGAATTCTATGCCCAAGAGGCAGTATTAGGACAATTAGCTTTTAACACATCCATTTTAGGATAGTATTTAGCTTTCAGGACTTGAGATAGAAGTGAGTCAGGATTTTCCACCAATCTCCAAACACTCCTTGCTAGCATTGCAAGGTTATTCTTTTCGTTTTTTCTAAATCCCAGCCCCTCTTCTTCTATCGACTTGCAGATGTTATCCCAAGCAAGAAAGTGGAGCTTTCTCTTGCTAGTTCTGGGGTCTTCTCCCTACAAATATCTATTCAAGTGAGTTTCGATCTTCTGACACATACTTTTTGGGATTTAAAAAATAACCATTTGGTACAAAGACATAGTTTGCCCTACATGTTTAACTAATGTTGTCTTTCCAGCTTGAGATAAGAACTGGGTTAACCATCCGTTAACTCTTTTTTCTACTGCAGTTAAGAGAGACAAATGAGTTTGAGTCTTAGACCTTAGAATAGTAATAGGAGCTCCCAAGTAATTCTCTCCAAGGCTAAGATTAGAGATGTTAAGGATCTTAGCCAAAATCCGAGTATGTCTTGGATGTACTTTCTTACTAAAGAAAAGACCAGATTTTCCAAAATTAATTTCCTGACCACTTGCTTTATAATATTTTTGTAGGCAATCTTGGATAGCATGGAAATCAGGATAGTGGCTTTTGTGAAAAAGAGGCTGTCATCTGCAAACAACAACTGACTGATAAGAGGTGCACATGCACATTTTATGCCATGAACCAGGTTAGATTTCTCTAAATGCTTGATATAGAAGGAAAAATCTTCTGCACAAGTAATATATCAGTACGGTGACATGGGGTCCCCCTGCCTCAACCCTCTTTCAGGGTGGAACTTTCCCATTGGGCTTCCATTGAGGATAGTAGAGTAGGAAACTGAACTTAAAAAAATCATAATCGTTCTGACCCACTTCTCATTGAACCCCAACTTACCCATTACTTTGGCCAGAAAAGACCACTCTAATCGTACGCCTTAGACATATCCAATTTAATGGCAGCATAACCCACCTTCTATTTTTTATGTTTTAAAGAATGAATGAGCTCATGTGCTAGCATAACATTATCTGCAATATGTCTTTTTGAGACAAAGGCACCCTGATTTGGTGTGATCAATTTATCCATCAAAGGGCGCATCTTGTTTGTAATAGTTTCTGAAATAACTTTATAAGCAAAGTTACATAAACCAATAGGCCTGGATTGATCCACTGAATCATCCATAGGGTTTTTAGGGATCAAAATAATATTCGTGTGGTTGAACTGAGTAAGTAGGTGTATAGTGTCAAAAAATTGTTTGACCATCAGGGTGACGTCTTTTCCTACAACATCCCAATAAGATTGATAAAACAAGCCAGTGAACTCATCTGGGCCTGGTGCTTTCTTAGCCCCCATTTGGAATGCAACTGTTTTTATTTCATCATCAGTTTAAGGGGACAACAATTCCTCATTGTCAAATTGAGAGAGTTTAGAATTTATAGTATCAAGCATAATGTCCTAGCCATCAGTACCAGAAGTGCTATATAGATGTTAGAAATATGATATGAATTCCTCTCCAATAGCCTCTCTAGTGGTCAACCAAATGCCACTTCTAGCTTTTATCCAAGATATATTATTTCTCTTTCTCCTGAACATAGTTAATTTATGGAAGCAAGACATATTTTTATCCCTTTCTTGTAGCCATAATTCTCTAGACTTGTCTTTCCAAAGAATTTCCTCTAGGGAATACAAATAAGTTAATTGTCAGTTAATTCAGTAATTTTCCTAGTCTTGTCGGGAGATTTGGTTTGCATCTCCTTGATCTGTTCCTTAGTTTCATGTAGGGAGAAATTTAAGTTTCCGAAGGTTGCTTTATTCCAAAGATTTAATTGCTTCTTAACATGATTAAACTTTTGTTTCAACTGAAATGCCCTAACACTTATTGACCAGGTTTGTTGTATGATATTTTTACAGGATGTGTCCTTCATCTACATGGACATAAAGTGATGGGATTTATGAAGGTTTTCTACACCAGAGTTTAAAAATATCAATATAGGCAAGTGGTCAGAACTGATATGAGAAAAATAAAGTATATGGGTATGTAAGAAGGCAGACTCCCACTCACTATTCATAACTACATGATCAAGTCTTACCATGATCAAATTATTTTTCCTTTTTCTTTATTAGTCTAAGTAAAATCTAGGCTAGAAAAAGGCATGTCCTTTAAATCTCAAAAACTCGTGAGATTCTTTAAATCTCTAGTGTCACTATCAACAATAGGTCAACAATAGGTCTTCTGCCCCATTTATCCTGGGATAGAAGCATACAATTTAAATCCCCCAGGACAATGGTGGGGACTGGGTATCTAAGCAACCACTTTCAAAGTCAACTACTATAGTTTATAACCAGAAATGCTATTCAGATTTAAGGGAAATAGAAAAATGTTTCTCCAGAAGCTAATCAATGGATTCCTCTTCGTTTACTTTCTTCTCCTTTCGATTCAAATTCCATTATTGAATGCTCAAATAATTTTACCTATTCAATTCTTTCCTAAATTTCTTGTCAATTTAGTTTCAGAATACAATCAACAAAACAATGATTATCTGATGTCTGAGAAACCCCATTTCCGCTTTGGACTTGCTTGGGTTGAACTTCTTCTTCACTGGCCTCTCGCTATTGCTACTGTCTGTGGTCTTCTCAAGAAAAGTTCATGGGCTAAAACGACTTGCTTGATTTATGGTGTTTCAGCTTCTACTAGCTTGGTATTTAATTTCTTCCTTAGATTTGATTTATACCCAAGGTTTCTAAGATATGTATATGTTGATTCGAATTTTATTGTTTTATAGGTTGCAATTTTGTCAGAATTGATTGGATCCGGAAAGGGTTCACCTAAGCTTGTGAGTAATTTTTATGGACCTTTCATGATTGTTACCCTACTCTGTATTCTGAATGGACTCACTACAACATCTTCATCTGCAAGACCACCACCAATGCCTAGAAAGAAGAGGGTGTGATTCATTTGATTTGGAGCCTGATGTTATGTTCTGCACTTCAATTTTAGTCTTTGTGAACCTTGTTGTGACTGCCATGCTATTACTGTATCAATTTAATTTTGCAATAATTTCCTACCAATACCACGATACAGACTGAGACGATTCAACGTTATTCCTATATCAACTGCAAACCGCATACTAATGCTAGCATTATGTAGTCTTTTTGAATGTTTTCAATTTGCAATTTCCGGACTTTCCAGAATATGAAATCCTGATATAAAAGATTGAATTCTAATCTAAACTTCTAGAGCAGTAGCACACCATCTTCTCCATGTTTGGAGATGTGAATCTTGGATATTTTAGCAAGAGTTTGTGGACTAAATACATAATTGAGAAGTGGTAGATTCCGGCATCTCTCTTCTGCCTTTATAAGATCATTTATTCTAGTTAATCCTGAGGTAGTCGCACCATTGAGTTCAGGTAGGTGAGCATTTCTTAGATATTTTGCTAGTAGAATTGGTGAACTAGAGAGAGTATTCCTCCTTTTGCATACTCCAGCATAATTTTGGCCACCAATGCTTTATTTAACTGCTCTTGTGATCTGAGCCCCAACCCACCTCCTTCTTTTCTCTAACAAAACCAATTCCAGTAAGTAAAATGCATCGTATTGCCCCCAGAAAAAATTGTGAATAGTTTAAGTAAGCGCGAAGGGAATTTGATTGGGAATAAAAGACGAGTATACTTGTTCTACAACCTATCAGTATTCCAAATACCTGTAAGGTCCTGTATAGCCTCAATTTGTGTTCTTCTTTTTCTATAGTTAGCTCTAGTGTTGAAATAACCAGTATTTCTATCATTAAACCTCAAGCCATCATCCTTAGCTCTCTGTTTATAAAAGTCCTCTTCAACATTATGCCAATGATGATGTTGAGCTAACAGCATAATAATCCCAATATCACCAGTGTCACTGTCAACCACTCCATGGGAATTCAACAGTTCAAATTGGTTGTTGAGCTTACTGATATTAGTCTGGTTGTGGCCAAAGGAGTGGATATTCCAATGTACCAATGCTTTCTTAACTTGATTCAGAGAGCTTTTATGCTCGAAAGCATGAGAACTTTTGCGTACTAGTAGTACACCAATTTTATTAACTTCTCCAATGCCAAACACCCGCTAGGGATACGGCCATAATTCCACCCGGAGTTGTGACCAATGTAATTCCGCCCAAGTTACCGTATGTTTTTATGGAGACAGTGAGGCATCATCAACTACTTCCACGAGAGAAAACTGATTTTTTTACATACACTAGCGAGATTCTGAGGAGAAAATTTGCAAAGATGGGTAAGAGTGGAAACGAGAAAGGAGGAGGAAGTAAATCAGGGTTTGTTGACGGAAGCAATCTAGGTGGTTCAACACTTGGACAACAAATTCATGGAAGAGGAGGAAATCAGAAGAATAAAACTGGCAGCAGCTTAAATAGTAATGTTAGTAGCAGGTCAATATTGAAAACCAAACATTTGGAGAAATTGGCATTATGGGCTGGTGGTCATGTTTCAATCCCTTCATTAGGTGCTTTGTTTGGACAAAGAGCTTCTTCTTCTGAATCTTTGGGTACTCCTATGATTCTTCATTGTTTCTTTGCCAAAGGTATAACCTTTTTTTTTGTTGTTGTTATTTTTCTTCTTTTGAATTACGATGGGCATCAAGTGTTTGGTAAAATGACTATCTGAAATTTTGTTTGATTAAATTTAAAACTTCTAAGGTGTGTTGTTGAATTGTATGTTTTAATTTCATGAGATTTGTTTTTGAAAGTCTATATATTACATAGAGAAAACCAATACCATTATCCGGAATTACAGAGTCAGAGTGTAAACTAATATACAAAGACTTAGGTCGGTTGTACAGCCATGAACCATTCTGTTCTGCCTAAGCTGTTTGTTTGTCTATTCCAATCCACTAATTTCATGTTTTACATTCTAAGCACCAGTTGATAGCATCTCTGCTTGTGTACTGCAATAAGCTCCAACTAGATCTCCTTTTTAGCGACAATGAACTCGCCTGCACTAGTTCTGATTATTGGACCATAAACTGCAATGTAAGAATCATGTGCAGAAGATGCATCTAAATTGATCTTTGTCCAAGTAGGCGGAGGTTTAGTCCAGTGCAGTTGTGTGTTGTGATTTTTTAGTTGAAAACGAGGGAGTGGCATCGTGTGGGTCATGCAAGAGTTTTGATGTGTTTTTGGTTTGCATGACACTATAACAGTATGTGTGGGGATTAAATTGTTGGTTGCTGAAAAGAAATTGACATCTAGGTTTCTAGATGTGCCACATGATAATGATAGTTGTGTAGAGATCTGCAGTAGTGGAGAAATTAGAAGGTGCTTGAGGATCCTTCCAAGTGTGAAGCTAGTTAATGATGTGTAGCAACTTTTGAATTTTTTTTGAAGCTGTGCAGTGAAGCAAACCATATAGCCCTAGCATAATGGAAAAAACAATACTAGATGAGGAGTTATTTTGGCCTCCTGGTTTCAGATGGGACACACAGGGTTAGTTGTGCAATAATGAGCTGCTAAGTTCTGTTTCACTGGCAGGTTATCTTGAGCAATTTTCCATTGAAAATGATTTTTTTACAGGTTTGATTTTTTGTAATTTTGCATTGATGAAGAGTAAGCAGTCATATGCTAAATATAATTGTGAGATAAGACGCGTTGTTCTTGGAACTTTTGCACCATGCATGTGATTGTGTTGTTCTGCAAGAAAAAAATTATTGTCAGAGCTTCCATTTTGATAACAAAAAGATACTCGATGATATATTTTAATTATATGCGTTTTCTAATTTGTTGTTGCAGATGTGAATCGATTCTTCTACCCGGTTTTAACTGTTCTGTTAGAATAAAAAAGAATGGACCGAAGAAGAAGAAGCACTGGTGCAAAACCTCAAGTGTTCTGCCACAAAACACGGTTGTTTATACATGCAACTTTTGTTCACATAGAAACCTGAAAAGAGGGACCTCGAAGAACCATATGAAAGAGATATTACCTCCAAGACCGAAACAAGTTAAATCTGATGAGAAGCAACTAAATTTGGTAAAAACTAAAGGGGACGAAAGTAAGGTAGATATGAATCTGGAGGCAATAGTTTGTCCAGAAAATGTGGCAGGATTTAAAGAAGATGTCGCTGATCAGATCGTTCAAGATCTGAAAAAGCTATTGAAAGCAATAAAGAGATAGGCAAGCTGCACCAGAGCTAGTACCTTCGGAATATATACCCATTGAAGAATCAGAAGCAAGGGTCCCTGAGATGAATCACGTATTTTGTAGTGATGTTGCAAGTGAAAAAATCCTGGAAACTCCATTGAATAGAGGGCCGATGCTTTTGCTAGATGCAGAGCGAAGAAAGAGAAATAGGTCTAATAATAAACAGATTGCAAATGAAAGCAACTCTACAACCACGGATGCAGAAAAAGTTTCAGGAAGTTCGACTAAAAGAAGAAGGAGATCATGGTCTAGTTTGAAGGAGTTAGCTGAAGCTAATGAGCGGAAGAATGACATTGCTAATTTAATAATCCCATTTCGTTTATGAAAAGGTATCTACAATCATATGCTATCGGATTTTATTAACGTTCAAGTAAAGATTTTGGTCTAGAAGTTTTAGTCGTGGGAGAGGAGCAATTAGATCCTAATTTGTTACCTGCATTTTGAAAATGCTCACTGAGAGATGATCTGCAAAATGTGTATCATAAGGGTTTTAGTGTAAGACATAAAATGTCTAACTTTGCAGTTTTGAACTTTTGACTAAAGATTGCCATGAGAAGCCAAATCGGTTTCTCTCAGATGTCGTTCTTGTGTGTGCAGTATCAACTCACCCAGCCCATCATCTTCTCTTTCCATCAGCAGTGGATCATCAAGCATGGTCAAAAGACTAGGAAGATGCTAACACAGATTCCCTCGCGGAGCTGCTTCAAGACAGCATCAACATTTTCGACAGATCTTGCTTCAATGACTAGAAGCTCTTAATCTTTGTCAGATGTCGCTCTTGTGTGTGCAGTGTCAATTCACCCAGCCCATCTTCTGCTTCCGTCAGCAGTGGCTCATCAAGCACATGGTCGAAAGTCACGGCAGATGCTACTGTAGATTCCTCCAGTACTTGTTCATCAACAATAGATATCTCCGCATCGTCTCCCTTGTGGAGTTGCTCCAAAACAGCAACAATATCTTCAAAAGACTTTGCTTCAAGAACTGGGGAATCCAAACTGCTCTCTATCAGCTTTGGTTCTTCCATGGGTAGTGCAAAGAAAGCTTGCTCATCTTTTGTTCCCTTCAAGATTGGCTCATTATCTGGTTGCTTAAAAGAATGAGCAGGTTCAAAGTTTAGCTTCTTCCCTTGGTGATGTATCAAGGACTACAGGAAGGATGGACTTTTTGGCTTCTCCCTCGCGAAGTTGCTTAAAGGAAGAATCAATATCTTCAAGAGATCTTCTTGTTAGATTGCGTTGTTGGGTAGGCAATTCAAACTCAACATGCTCATCCTTTTTTCCCTCTGTTTGCAGATCATCGTGTTGCTTACAAGACTCGGTAGACTCAACTTACATTAACATGAGGAGTTCCCATAAATTCAATGTCTTTGATGGCAGATTTGCAGAGTATTTTTTTCTGATCTGAATTGTCTATTTATGCATCAGTTGTTTATAAGCTTTTCCTTCAGAACTCACTCTCAAAACTCTTGATTAAGCAACTGTATTTGTTTACTTTAAAATTTATCTGAGTTTTTTATTACAATTTAATTCTTTTTTTGAGCATTTCATCATCTCTGCACAGGTTTCTTCTGTGCATCATAACGAAGGTGTTATCCATAATCTGGAATACTTTCCATCTGCACTATTTGGGACCAGATTTTTTCAGTTTGTCCGGGAATTCTTTGCCATCAAAGTTAGCTCTTCTCTACTTGTATAACTTATTTGGGGTAATGAATATTGCAATTGTGTCGTTGTAGTATAGTGGTAAGTATTCCCGCCTGTCACGCGGGTGACCCGGTTTCGATCCCCGGCAACGGCGTTTTTTTAATTTTCCCTTGGAAGAGTTCCTGGAAATCCAGCAAGGCCTGATTGGATGAATACTAGACAATCCAGCAATGGGAACAGTCACGACATCCAAACTTCAAGGGTTTTAATGCCTCCACGGAAGCCACCAAATAGTCCTTTTACAAAATACAATTTTGATACTTCTTACCTTAAAGCTAATAGGTTCTGGGCTAATTGTATCTAGTTCTGCAGGGGAATGTCAGGGAGCTTGGTGCATTCCTGCAGTAGCCCAAGATGAGGAACATGCTTAAGCTATAGCCGACTTGGAAGCAAATCCAGAAAGCACAACAACAACAGTTTTGAATCTCCATCTGGAAGGGGACTACCTTAACGTAGTTGTTGCAATCAATGAACATCTAGCAGCATGTTAACTAGACTAGCACGCATCCGAGACTTCCCACCCCTACAGAATTAAGTAACAGAGCCAAGAAATTTGCCAGGATGTTTCCGCCCCACTTTTAAACCCCAGGGCTGTTTTCTTCTTTTTAGCACACAATCCATCCTCTCAAAGGTAAGAGCCGCAGTTGCAGAGGAATAAGAAGAACGGATCTCCCATTACGTATGTATGGCCTCTCTCCCTTTTCTCCATCGAAATCAGAATTAGAATCTCTTTTTTTGTTTGATTGTCGTGTGAATGTTAATATGAATGGTCGAATTGGGTTTGACAATGATGAAATGAATACAATGTTAGGGTTTTATTAGGTTTATTTGTTATTGATTTTCGATGCAGTGATGATTGTTTGATGCAATCCCAGCTCATTAAGAGACCTTACTCTGTGGAAGGTCAAGGAAAAGAAAACCCATTTATATCTGAGCATCAAATTTTTTTGTTTTCATTATTTTTCATAATTTGTTTAGGGTGTTTTATAATTCAACTCATTTAGTTATTTGGGTTCTTCTTAAAAATTGAAATTGTTTTGAGTTCCTAGTGATGATTAAACAACTATGCCAATTCTGAGGTTCCTTTTGGTTTTAATCAACTGAATCTTTTTGTTTATCCCAGAAATCTCCAAGGGGAATCGTTTGATTCACAGCCTACCCTAAGATTTGATTGAGTTTCTCTACTTTTTTATTTATTATCATTAGGTTTTTATTTAATACAATTTCAGAAACTACGCATTCTTTAGTTTCCTTTATGAACAAATTAACATGACAGCAAGTAGGCATGCAGCTTCGTTTTCATCAGAATCTTACAAGAAAGAAAGTTGAATAAATACACTAAAAAGATCAAGACTTTCTCCACACAGTTGTTAACACATGATTGTTATTACTATTGTATAATGATATGTGCATTGTTGAACTCTGAAATCGAAATTGTTTGGTCGAACGTTGGTAAGTCTCTACACAGTCTTGGAAGCATTTAGAGTTTCTCAACACAGTCTAAACTATTTAACAACAAGGTTACACTTATGTTGAAGGGAAAGGTCATTTAACTCCTTCCTAGACATCCAAACTTGCGGTCATCGTCTCTGATGGTGGTGTGTTGAGTTTTTGCAATGCCCCCATGGTTGGATTTCTTTGCACCTCCAAATACTTTGCATAATCAAAGCAATTATTTGAAATGTTAGGATTATATAGTTTTAGTCTTATCATATATTGTAAGGTCAATTATTGTTTGGATATACATGGGAATATCAAAGTCATTGAACTTTTTAGTTGGCCCCAAATGGTGCGTAATCGTGATACAATTTCAGAACCCTGAAACAATTTCTTGCGGAAAGTCGCTTCTTTTTAGCAATGAGATATGTTAATTGTTCGTGTTCTTTCAAGTTGCCATGATAAGTAAATGTTGACTTGGCCCATGATATTGATAAAACAAGGTGGATCTAGTTGTGTATTAACCAATATATATTTGAGAAAATCATTCTTAATTGATGTTGAACTAGATATCAGCAAATTAAAATTCATGTTTTTCCTCGTTTGTAGCATCAATTTCGCTCAAGAAGGGAGATGTTTCTAATTCTATAACAAAATCTAGGCTATATTCATTTCTATGTTACTTGGTGGTTCTGTTGCAATCCTAACTCTGGTCTCTTTTTTATACATTTGGGAATTAGGGGCTAAATCAGTCAATGGCGATGGCTTTTCTAAAGAAAACTAGTAATCTTCTTCTAAACAATAAGCATCTTCTTCATCATCATCACCCAATTGGTTCACATGTTTTTGCTAGGAGGACTGAAATTCCATCTTCACTACGTTTCCTAAACGATGGCAGCAACACTCGATTGCCTAATTTCGTTGAAGAAAATGATGTTATAGGTAGAACATCATCTACTCTTTCTGACTCCCTCTATCGTCTCCGTCGTGATTCCTCTCCTAATCTAGTCTTATCAGGTACAATTAGTAGTAGTCAAGTACTAACTTCATCATACTCGATTTCTGTTGTCAGTTTCTAATTTAATTATTTACTGGGTTTCTCTCATTTGAATTGCAGATGTTTTGGGTCAATCCGCTTCGCCGTCCAGAGGTCCTAGGATGGATAATGATCAATTTACAAACCCACCTAGAGGACGAACTGGATTCACTGGATTAAGAAGATTTGATGCAACAGAAAATGACGACGGTAGAAGTGTCAAGGCAAATACAGTTGTAGTTAGAGTCAAAGGGTTTACTAATTTCAGGAAAAAGAAAGAAGCTGTCTTGCGACTGAGAGAAGCTTTAGGACCCAAATATCAAATTATTAACGTACAGGATGTCACCAACCTTCCACATAACGGATGCCGACTCCCCAAGAAACGTCGAAAGTAGAACAAGAGAACGATGTTCATAGTAAGTTATCAACTTTCGAGAAGGTTAGTTATCAACTGTCATGTGAGCATATATCATGAAACTCCTTTAGTTTCATATAAAAGTTTTCAGTTCATAGTAAGTTATGGGATGTTGGATTAAATTGAAAAACCATGAGATAAGAACACTAGGATGTACATTTGGACTATAAATGATAACAAGGAGTGGTGAAAGTTACAGAGGAGAGGAGGCTGAGCTTGTGGATTAAATCCATTTCGTTTTTGAATCCATGTGTTTTTATATTTATAATGCTGTTAGATCTTTTTTGTGATAATTTTGGAGATGGGAAACTATTTTACTTGTTATTACATCAGATCAACACAATTATTTTGTATGCTGATGAAAGTAAAATAAAATGAAAAAATTCATAGTCTTTTATTAAGAACTACATATGTTTCATGTTTATTCAAATACAACCCTGGAGATAATGAAACCAAAAACGTCTCATAATTATTCAACATTCTATCGTAGCTAGCTAGTTTTCGTTCGTCACTACATCACTCAGTTCGACAATCACTAACCATACCAGGACCACCAAATAAGAAATAAGTACCAAGAGAACTCTCTTTATCTTCAGCAATTTGACTGTAGTAGCATTGCTGGTTGTTAAAATAGGTAACCATCTTGTCAGGTTTTCTAAAAGTACTGTTTTCATCAATGATTTCGATGTTAGAAATGTAAGTCGATCTTCCATAGCCTTCAGAAGGAAAGGCACCGTTACCCATTTGAGTTTTTGTATGAAAGCCGCCAGGCCAACTGTTTATGACTTTTCCACCCATCTGAATCGCAGTAGCACCCTCGGCTAATTTTGTGAAGATATCTTTTGGCCAGTAACCTATGTATTCATTGTTTAGTTTCACCCACCAATCTCCCCTATTTTCATCCTGCAATTTCAATAGCTTCTACAGTCATTTTCTTTTCATTTCGCTTCGGCCTACTGAAAACTGATAGCTAGTTTGACTCTCGTTTATAGGCAAAGACATCTAGTAGTAAATCTTGTGTCCTTGTGTACTATAAAGCATTTGAAATATTTTATTAAGCCAGGAAGAGTTGGAATTAATGTACCTTAAATATAGCAATTACGACATCGTATTGCGCCCCACCATACCAGGAAGCCGGGTCAAGAATGGCACCCACCGGAATGGTTTTATGCACATGCACAAAACCTGGGCATAGTAGATTGTAACAACCTGTTGTTTTGGAATTGTCATTCTGAAACAAATCAAAAGATTCAAACAAGTCACTACAAAAAAAAAACAAATAATCGTAAAATGATCCACTTTGTTCAATTGTCCATGGAAACGGATCTGGTATTGTGAGGCCTGAAAGTCAAGTTGTTTAAAAATGACAGTGTTAAACTTACAGTCCAGTATACGAATAAACGTTGATGACGTTCCTCTTCTGGATATAATGTTGGACTGAGCTGAAACAATAATAAAGATGTACATTATCTTCCATCTAATAAAAAATTGAAGAACAAGTTTTATTTTATTTTTTTTTCATTTTTTGCTTAAGAATGTTATGAAAGCTACTTACAATCCATCCGGCTGTTACAAAATTGGAATTGTCTTCAGTCCTGACCCAAATTTGGGATGAACTGGATTCTGATTCTACGTCTACAAGTGGTATTTGAACGTTGAATCTCCCTTCTGCTCCGTTAAATTTTTGCCCCGTCATGACCACTACAGCATACTATCCATGCACAGTATATTATATAAGTGACCAGTATAACCATATGGTCTTCAAAGTGACCAATTTCGTGTGTTATAATATATATATATATATATGCTGCAACCTGCAAATATAGATATGAATGTGAAATACCTCTACAGTTTTTTCATTCTCAGATAATGTAGGTGCTGATAATGTATTGTTTCGAGTCCTTATAACGGGGATCGTTCTTTCCGGGCAATTTCCGTACTTGTGCCATGTCTGTTTTATCTCAAACTCGAAAGTGTGGTCTCTTGTCGTCCTTCTGGGATATGCACTTGGCTTCATCTGTTTAGTATCAACGTTATTGAGAATGGGTCTTGGAAATCAAATCATTCTCTCATGATTATATTAAAATGGACAAACAAATTGAAGAACGAAAACTTTAGAAAAGGAAAAGGGATCACAATAGAAAAGACCTGAATCGTATGATTATGGAGCATAGGATGATCAAAAGCAGGTTGTTTATAAATATCAAAGCAGTCAATTATTTCTCCATTTTCACTCTGCAAATAATTTAAAAATAATTATTATCAGAAATTGAAATGAATTAGTACGAAATATTAGTCTGAAATAAGTCTGTACGGCACAACACGATTATTAGATTGTGCATATACAACCTCGATGGTCTTCAAAATGGATTTGTTGGTTCTTGTCGTTTGTGTTGCCAACCTTCCATCAACAAAATCACAAGTTAAAACATGAACAATCACGAAGAATATTATGTGGATATAATTCCCCATCATAGTGTTCCTAAGCTTCAATGATTTAGTACAATACTATAATACTTGAGTTTTTGACTCCAATTCTTTTTAAATCCTCTAAAGATTTTTACTTAAATCTAAGATTTCAAAAATATATCCATCAGTTATTGCCATTAACCATACATTAAAAACATGCTTCAAAAAAAAATTAACCATACATTAAAAACAATATTTTGCAATCTTGTGATTGTACTGTATTCTATTTTGGTTATCTTTATTTATTATACTCGTATCACTTCTTTGATTTTCAAAGATATTCTGAGTAGGCTCTTGCCTCTTGATGCTACTCCACAACAGTGGGAGGGTTAGTTATGATATTCTCCGATTTGAAATTGGTACATCTTCTTCCGGTCGGCGAAAAATGGTGCATGCACAACTTGAATGTACCTCGTTTGTGCAAAAACAGTGGTCAAAGGTAAAACCAATGGATACCTTTAGTATCCTGTTAAATTAGAGCCTACGAGAATTATTTTAGTACAACCATTAAAAATTAAAATAGGATTATTATAAAAAAAATAAAATCCCTTATCCGACTATTAACTAATATGTTAGTATTAATTAATTTAAATATTAGTTAAACTTAGTTAGTGACTAAAATTAGATTATAGTTAGTGTTAGATTGTAAGAATTAGAGTAGAGTTGTTTTTCAAAGTTTGTAGAAGAAGGAGAAAAAGTTGGGGAAAATTAGGGTTCTGTGATTTGGTAGTAAAGATGAAATTTATAGTGACGATGAGGATTCTAGTGGTGATGATGAAGTGGGTGCATCTATGTATCACCAATCAGACTACGAGAGAGAGTTCGATCCTACCAATTTGAATTATTTGTTGGATGAACAAGAACGTGTGAGCCAAGGCATATTTAATGAATTTACTCAAGCAAATGAAGAATCTAACTGGGAAAATGAAGGTCTTGATGCTTCAAATCACCAGGTATACGTTATTAGGATCTCCAAACATGTTTTTCAACCTTACAATCGCCCAAAAGTGGATTTTTTATAAAATTTTGAGCTGTTTTCTGGGCTATTTTATACCCAGAATCGTTGGATAAGATAACATTGTATCCGACGATTCTATATCTCCTGGAGAAGATGAACCGAAATCGGTAGATGTGGTCATGAACAACGACTGATTCTGGTATATATTTTGGCGGGATTGTTAGGTGAAAAATCGGCATTTATGGACTCATTTATCGAACGATTCTATCTCTTGGAGATTTTCACAAAATTCTCCAAAAAAAGAATCGTTCGATATGTGTTGACCTATGCACCGATTCTAGTCGAAAAAGTGTCCAGAGAGCTCCACTTTGCTCAATGCTAGAATCGGCATACAAGTCAGTTCAGTGTGCCGGTTCCAGCCTTTGGGGATTTTTTTTTCAAAAATATACCAAGGCAGAATCGGTCGATATGAGAGGACAAAAGGACGATTCTTTAGAATTGTTTGCACGATATTCCATTGTCCACCGATTCTGTTAGGCTAATTTTTTTGATATGTTTTGTAGATATTTAAAACGCTCGGCATAGATCAACCTGCACTCGTGTCTCAGATGGGGCCTGATACTTCTGACCACTACTACACTGATATAGTGTGGTAAATGAGAGACGATGCAAAGCAATGGTTTGTGGACAAAGGGATAAAGATCAAACAAGTATTAGTCTTAGGAAAACGTTCGAGGCATGATCGTTTGGAAATTATTTGCGAGAGAAGTGGCAAGATTGAAAGTCACTGGGCAAAGGACAAACCGTATGTGAAGAGGATGCAAAGGGCCTACATTACTAAATAAAAGAAGCATGAGTTCCCGTTTAAGATTATAGTGCGTAGACGCGATGGTGTATACAAGCTATGTAGAGTGTTGAATGGTTGTCACAATCATGATGATCCAGATTCTATTATTGGACACGCTTCCGTTTGTGGGTTAAAACCACATCAAAAAGCAATGGTAAAGTCGATGAATGCAACTACACCAAGTAATATCCTTAGGAAGATCAAGGAGGATGATCCTAAAACTTGTCCACTTTGAGGAAAATCTACGTGTCAAAGGAAAGCATCAGGAGGACGGAATGGGATGGTAGAGCGGTTATGGAACAATATCAGTGGTTAGCCGAGAAACATAACTACACAATGAAGAAGTAGGTAGTGTACGATAAAATGACTTGTATTTTCTTGGCGCATCCGAAGATGATCCAATTGGATCAATGTTTCTATCAAGTTTTGTTGATAGATTGCACGTACATGACAAACAAATACAACATGCCGTTGCTAAATATATATGGCCATACTTCGGACAAACAAACTTTCTCAGTGGCATGGGGTTTTATAGATCAGGTGAATAAGGTGAGTTTTATTTGGATGTTGGAAACCTTGAAAGAGATTTACCGTAGCGATCAATGCCTAGGATCATAGTGAAGGATAAGGATCATGTACTAATGAATGCAATATAGGTGGTTTTCCCGGATGCCAAATAATTTCTTTGTACATGACACATACAATGCAACATCAAAGCATATTGCATGGGCCATATCCAGAGGCCAAAACCACAGAAGGGTAGTACTCGTGAGAAGGATGAGGATGACCGTCTCAGTAAACTAACTCGGGAGGAACGAGAGGAAGATGAGAAGAGAATGACACAAGAGTACGAAGATAATAAAGTGAAATGGAAGGCTTTTCAACATCAATGGGATTTGATGGTACATTCGATGTCCGAGGCAGAGTACAAATCTAATTTGAAGAATTTCAAATATATTTGGAAAAAGGTTTCCGAGAAAGAGGTGGTTTATTACGTGAAGCAATTGTTGGAGCCGCACAAAAAAAAGTTTGTGTACGCGTATACCTACCAACACATGCATTACAAGAATGAGGCGACAAGTATAGCGGAAGGGTCTCATGGACGATTGAAAAAACTACTTCGGGGGAGTCAAAATAATGTGGTTACAGTACAAGAAGCTATCCATCAATACACCATGGAGGATATCAACAAGATTCAGATCCAAATGGAAGATAGTAGGATGAAAGTTGTAACCACATACTACGAAGATTAAGGTATGTTGCTAAGGGGTATTTCTTATAGGGTGTCGCATTGGGATATCCATTATATGATAAATGATTATAAGTTTTTTTAGATAAAGAACACGTGAGAAAGAAAATTGTTTGTTCTTGTAAGACGATGACGGTCATGGGGCTCCCTTGTCGTCACATTATTGCTAATAACCCCCAAGGGAATCCGTTTGAGCTCATCGATCCGTTTTGGAAGCAACTTACTTTCACACCAAGACCGGTAGAATATGTAAGTTAATCATTTGTAGACACGGATGTTGGGAGAAAAATAATCGAGGGCTATTCCAACAAGAACAATTTGCAACAAAGAATTTTGATGGACGACTTGGTCCTCGCTGTTCACCTACATATGCAACCGGTTGAAGAACCAACTAAGCTACCGCCGACGGGTAGAACACCTACCAAATTGGATATGAAGCAATAAAGGAAAGAGTACAAAGCGGCGATGAGTAACCAAAGAGACCCTTCAATACATGAGCATACCGAGGCTATGTATGAACAAGCTCCTGCTCCAAAGAAAAGAGGTCGTCCGAAGAAGCAAGAAAGTGTACCAAGTGGGAAAGAGCATACCAAGGCTATGTGTGAAGAGTCTCCCGCTCCAAAGAAAAGGGGTCGCCCGAAGAAGCAAGATAGTGGACCAAGTGGGCAACAAGCCAAGTCAAATGATCAAAGGGATCCTATCATTCCCATCGTTCCAACGCAAGAAAGTTTAAAAGGTGAGTGGAACACAAGGCAAGGAAAAAATTATCATCGTCCCTTCGCAAGAAAGTCAAGCGAGTACAAGACGAGTGCGACTAAAATGGGAAGCAAGGCAAAAGGTGTCCATGGATCCCCCGCAAGAGGCGTTGACTATAAAATAGGCATTTGATTATCAAGTTACACCTAGGGATGTGTGGGATATACCACATCGAACGTGTTATACGATATTCCATGAGTATCTTATGAAACTCCCTTTAATCATTCATCCCTACGTATTATCTACCAACGACGTGGATGTGGATGGAAATTGTGGATTTCACGTTGGGTCCGAACAAATAGGACATTTAAGTTTGGCGGATGATGAGAACCTAACCCAATGCCAATATTTTAGAAAGATGATGGCCTTACGACTACAAGAATACAAGGAATTTTACATCTCGATGATAAGGGAAGGTACAATGGAAGATAAAGAAGTTGAGTTCGAGGAATTGGTTGCTCGTGTTCAAGGGACGAAGGGGGATGAACCAATTACCAATAAGCATTGAATGACCATGCCTCGATGTGGCCATCTCTTGGCGGATACGTGGAGTTGCATTGTTCATTATTTTGGTCAGGGAATATCTCTTACCTTCACACCAAAGAGAACAAAATACGATGAATCGCTTAAGGATCGAAGAATTGTTATAGTCAACATTAGCAACATATATTTTATCGGTTTTAGTCTACACGAAGATTTTCCGTTACCTCCACTGTGTAGGTTCACTTATTTTTCAATTTTCACCAACACCTCTAAGGAATGGATGAAAAAATACGAGCCCAGCATGAAACTTTGGGATGAATTGGTGGAGCCGGAAAAAATCAAGGGTACAGTTGTGTTGAATTAAGTATTTTTCTTTTGTTAAAAAATAAACTATTTGATGTCCATGGTTTGTAGCTTTCATATATTGAACAACCACTCATAATAAATGAAATGAATTTGTTTTTTGGTTACTTTGAATTCTTGTTAAAAATTATTTTAAACAAAAGTTGTTGTAGAAAAAATTGAAAAAACTTTATCCAGAATCGGTGGGTACGACATATAAGTATCCAACGATTATGAACCACACATAGCAGAGAGTCACTCAGAATCGTTGGATACATAAGTGTTTTGTCCACCGATTCTGGATCACAATTGCAAAAAATTGATTTTCTTTACCATCAATCATTCGACGTAACAAGGAATAACTAACTTCAAACCATTCATATAACATATTAAACCATATGTTCATCCATCCATCCACAAACAAAATAAAAATATCTGAATAAAACAACATAAACTAGTTAACGCAACAAGTCTTAGTTTAGTTTAGTCAACAAGCTTTAAAAACATTGATTAGGTATCATCTGCAGGAGGAGGAACACCATTAGCTCCACCATCAGCAGCAGCGGCGGCAACAACATCTTCAGCAGCAGCCTCTTCAAGTATTGCATCTTGGGCTCTCCAATTAGCAATATCCTCTCTTGAAACGGATGATATTTGAATCACCTCCTCAAGCTCTTCCATTGCCAGCTGACGCAGGGTTCTAGGACTTCTTCCAGTTTGGTCTGACTGGGGCAGCTGAGGTCAGGGACAAGTTTTTTCTGTGGCCTCATATCAATGTCACATTGTCTTGTTGGACCAACACCTCTTTTGCGACCATCCATAATGGCTATACAAATAAACAAATTAAACAAGGTATCATTCAATCAATAATCTCTAGTTTAAGCAATAAACAATCAACAAAAAATTAATGAACAAAACATAATCGTTTGTAGAGGGTAATTTAGTAATTTAAACAATAACTAAATAGACACCCCTTATCCCACACTCTAGTTGTGATCAAAATTTAGTAGAGTCAAAATAATTTTCGTAGACCCTAATTTAGTCAGGTTTGGTATCTCTCGAACAATGCACAAGAAAATTTCATTTCGTAACTTTTTAATGTTAGATTTTTTTTATTTCTTTCCTAGTTTGGTGTTGTATTGATTTCTTATAGTTTTTTGGTTTTTTTGAATTTTTTTTGGGGTCTTTTCCTGATCGGTTGTAACTTGTAAGCCGAGCATCTCGCCCTTGTTTCTTCTTGTATATAATGTTCTCTTTTTTTTACCGACCAATGCACAAAAACAGTAAGAGTCTGTCATGAGAGATAAAAGTAGGATTTTTACGGTTAGCCAAATTTTTGTATAATCTAGCAATGAACAATTACTATGGTAATAAAATTTGCTAAATTATTTATAGTAGTTAGCTAGGCCATGGGTTGCCAAAACTACACATCTATGATGCTGGTAAGTCAAGATTTAGCTCACGAAAACTAAGTATCCGTCTACTGCGAAAACTTAGTTTCCGCCTAATTTTCTGGTAGAAACTATAATTTCAACCCAAAAGGTACATAATTTCTATATCTTTTCTTCTCTACACATCTGCATATAACTCTTTTTTTACTTGAGTATCGGAGTGTCATTTGGGGGCTTGTGGAATTAATAGGGGTTTTTATGAAGTCTACCCATACACCATTAATTATATGGGGTGTCAAAAAATGGTGAAAATACTAATTTATCCTTACTCTAATAACTAATCCTAAAACTGTATTATACTTAACCAAAATCATCCCCCAATTTTATTTCAAAATCAAAACCAAAACCAGAAAACCTATCCTTTTCTTCTTTTCTTTTCTAACGATTCCGGTTTTTTTTTTTTTTTTCTGAAATCAATTCAAATCCACGATTAACTTCTTCTACAAACATGACTCGTATGAAAAATCTTCCGAGAGAAGTAACACCATAGAATCGTAGGAAAACTTAAAGAAAAGTTAAAGTCGAGAAGCGCAAAGAAATCAAATCCAGAAGATTCGTACAACGAAATGGTCCCAATTAGAAAGTAAGTAAACCAAAACCCATTACTCTATTTGATGAATGTGAATGTACGTATGTTTTGAGTGTAAATCTAGATTAGAAACCGTAAAACTGCAGTTATTGGGAAATGGTCGGCATGGTCGCAAACCTTAGACCATGACGACCCTACATATGCAGGTTAGAATTATGAAAAATCGTCATGATATTTGATTCTCGACCATGACGACCCTTGTTGGTTATTTTTCCTGAAGACGAAAAGTCCATTTAGGGTCGCATCGGTTTTTAACTAAAATAATGACGACTTTAAACATATGTAACGACTCTTTTTAAACCATAACGATCCCTCGAAAATACAACTTTTTCCCATATTTTACTTAGGGTCGTTACTGTCGACAATTTAGAACATGATGACCCATATACCGAGTCTAAGAATATTGGTTCTATTTTTTTGATTTTTGTGTATTTTCTATTGTAGTTCCCGTTCTCCTGCCTCCTCTATTCCATCTGTTACTTCAGACAATGACAATGAAAAAACTCAAGATGAAGTTGATGACACCAATGGTGGTGGTGCTGTTGGTGGAGTTGGTGGTACTAGTGGTGCTGGTGGGTCTGGTGGTGCTGGTGGTTCTGGTGGAGGTGGTGATGATGAAAGGACCCTTCACTAAACTCATCCTCACAAAAACTATACATTTCAACTTTCAATTTCATTTTACTCTCTTTGTCATCCAAAAAAAGGAGAAAAACCGTGACGGCTACTCCCTACACTGAAAATGAAGATATAACGATAGTTAGAGCGTGGGTGACTTGGACAACCCATGAAGAATATTTTAAGGAAATAAAGCTTATAGACGCCAAAAATATCTTGGATCCAAACTCGTATTTCTGGTGGGGGTGTGTATTTATAGTTTTCACGACATTAAATGAAAATCATAATAGTAGATCACCAAACAACGTTAAGAATAAATTCCAAGAACTCTTCAGAGAGTGTAAAGCTTTTAAAGAGGAAATGAAAGCCGTAAAGGAAGTCCATCCCACAAAGGTGGATGCAATAAGAATAAGTATGTCAACAATGATTTCATCCAAATTACTTTTAAATAATACTAACTTAAATTGATTGGTTTTTTTAGTGTGCGATGGCTCACGCAGGATATGAGGTTGTCCAAGGTAAAAAGTTTGAGCGTGATGATTGTTATCACATCCTGGAAAACAATGTCTACGATTTCACCCTATATGCATAAGTGTTTAAGGGCAATATTATGATCTATGCTATTTATTTTCCTTCAAATGTTATGCTACGAAAGATGTATTCATTTTTCGTTTCAATGAAATTATGATGAAACATGTATTCTTTTTTAATGAAAATGTTTAACAAAAGTAAAAAAATAATAATTCCCAAATGGAGTCTTGAAGGTTATTTTTATCGACATTGACGACTGCATATTAAACTTGGTTAGGGTCGTTATGGTATATGGTATGAACATAGTAAAAACATAGTAAAAACATAGTAAAAACATAGTTATTTTTATTGACACATATATCATACATGAATTTTTTGTACAGGAGTCGTCATGGTAAAAATATAGTACAATGACGATCCTTAAATAGGCAAAGTTGCAGATACGATTCGTCACTGGCATATGTTGGACCATGACGATTTTTCATATAATGGTAAATTTACAGGTAAGGGTCGTCATCGGTGTATGGTACAACCTTGACAACCTTTGAAGAATCGTCATGGTAGTAACCTCACGACCATGCCGAATTTTACGCTGTGTGTTTGCTTTCCCACACTGATTCGACGATTTCAACTAAAAATTCGACCTTTCGTAAGCTATTAGTGGTTTACCTTAGTGTTTTGACCTATGGGTACTTCATTTTGAGCTTTGGTTTCTTCATTTTGAGCTTGAGGTTCTTCATTTGCACCCTCATTTTCATCTTCATATATCAATCGATCAATGTTATATATCCAGTCTAACTTAGAATCTAAGTAAAGATCAACACAATTATGTTTGTTATTTGAAGCTTCTCCAACATTGATGTTTCCACTACAATCACTCATTTCTCAAAACTCTAGGTTTTCACTTTTTTTCCCTCCAAAACCTCCAAAACCTCCTCTTCTTCTCTACTCATAAAAAAAAAGTTTCTCTAATTTAAATCCTAAAATAATCTATATAACTAATCTAATCTAATTAATTAACTAAATTAAACATTATTATGACTTATCAGATGAGGGCACTTTAGCTATTTATGAAAATATATGGCTAAAGGGTAGGGGGTATTACTATTGGATGCCCTTATTTTTTCTTTTCCTAAAGCCCCCTATTAATTCTACAAGTCCCCGATTAAGCTAGGCTTGTAAATACCCCTCATCTTTTCAACTCAAAAGCTACACAATTTCTATTCTTTTTCTTCTCTATACATATGTATAGAGCTATTTTCTTATTTGAACACCGGAGTGTCTTTGTAGGTATTTCTCACCTTTTCATTAGCAATCACAGATCTCATCAACAATCACAGTTTTCCTCTATAATCATCGCTTCTGCAACTTCTGGATTATTTAGATTTACGACTGAGATTCAATATATTCACCATCAATCTCGAGGAGTGTTGGTGTAAATATTTTTGCACCAACAATAAAATCTTGAAAATCATATTGATACCAGAATCGACAGATGTTTTCCGTTGCATCTGCCAATTATGATTCATGTTCTTCAGTCACGAAAAACAACATATACAATCGGCATGTAAATAGTTAAATACCTTCTGATTCTGGTTACCTAAATAATCTTATTTTTTTTTTAAATAATAATAATAATAATAAATTCAAAAAATTAATAAAAATAGAAAATATGAAAAAAAAATAAGAAACCAAAAAACATAAATAATAATAATAAATAAATAATTAAACTAATCTACCAATTAATTCAATGATTAGCACTAGTTAATCAAAGGGTGTATAAGCCATCAATAAAACTGTTTGGGTAAGGGGTATTTAAAATTATTTCAAGATGATTTTATTTTAACTTATTGGATAGGCTTCAAATAATTGAAATAAACCTCAAACAAGGCAGGATATTTGAAGGGATCAATTTCTAGAGATATTTAATTAATGTATCCTATAAAATATCTCCACTCAAAATATACGTTGTAATAGAAAAAAAATACGATATATGTAATGTTATCGTATCACTGGATAAAAAAATATACTCCATTACATATTTTTTATAATTAAGCTACCAAATATACTCTTAATTTTTTATAGTCATACCCTTAAAACTATCAAATATACCCTCAACAAAAATCTGGGACCATACTATCCCATCCTTTCTTAATCAAATATAAAGACTTAAAAGCCTAGACAAATAAAATTCTCACGTTAATGGTGAGGAAACCCTCGCTTCCTATTACCCGAAGGTTTTTGTGGCTTTTGTGAAACGAGAGTTTGGTAAGGACACTTGGCTTAATTTGATTGATGCAAATATTTAAGGGTTAAAGGAACCCACTATCCTATTGGTTATTTTGTTTTAAAATTATTACGCTTCGTTTACACTTAATATTTAATTGTACCGGGTCAACATCACCCACAGTGGGTGGCCAACACTGCAAGTCGACGATCTACGTTTAATCATCTTTAATAAACGACTACCGTTAAATTTATATTCTTAAATAAGATAAAAAACAACAACTAAATAAGTATATTCATTGTTTCTAACTAACCAATCTTTGTAAAAGAGGTGAATCCAACAAATACGGGTACGGTTAACTATCAATTTCATCATCGTTATTTGTTTCATTTTAAGTATACTTTTTATTTGTACGGGATAAAATTAATTTTAAAACATTCTTTCGGAACATAAACTCAATCTCTTACTAAAGAACTATATTTGGTGAGGTTAGCTTTGGAAAATTATGGAATTTCTCATAATGAAATCATAAGAACTTAGTTAGAGGGTATTACAAAAAGAAACGAGCAATTTCAAGCGTAACAGATTCAAACAGGTACGATCAACTATGCCCGCTATATAGCATGGGTACAAATCTAATTATATTAAAAGGTCCAATGAATATAACATATCCTCGATTTTCCGTTATTTAAATCGCATATCTCCGTCACTTGTAGTGATTTATCATTCAATGAATCACTAAAGGTACTCTAGTTGGTTTAATAAATCTCATGTTTAAAAAAAGAAAAAATAAATAAATAGAAACCTTGGTAAGGTACTGAGATAAAATTATTTCTTTTGTTTTGCTTAGGGGAATAGCGTTCTTTGGGTCCCTGGAACAAATTTGTGCTCGGGCTAGATGATGCCCCTCGGTTGATCCTCTCCCAACCAAAATTTTTATATCCAAGTAGGCAGAATCCATGGCGTCCGTCCGAAGCTTCAAACACTGCAAGATAACTGTAGTAGCACTAAGTAATTTTTTGGCAAGAATTCAGAATAGAAAAAGAAATTACCACAAGCTGCATCCAAATAGAATTTTGAAAAACAAAAGAAATTTTCAGAATACAAGAACAAGAACTGCATACAACAAAAGTATCATATGCGCTTTAGCTTTACTGACTATTTGACTAAATTTGAATTTGATATCGAAAATACGTACGCCTATGTTGTTTTTTCATTAGGTGGTGAAACATCTGTGAAATCGACAAGGAAAGGAAGGCGAGGAGTTCCAGCACGAACCACCTCGGTAGATAGTGCCATCAACACCAATACAAAAACCAAAGCCATACCACTTTTCGTTTTCGCTCTTATTAAGTTCTTCTTGCTACACCAATAATCCAGAAATTCTAAGAACTTCCCAGTAGTATACAGCATATATCTATATATAGGATCACAAACAAATACGAAATCCCGTCTGTTGAATGGTTAAACGGATAGCGTGATTCGAATATGAGAGACTGATCTTTTGCAATTGTTTATGGATTTTGCTTTCCTTTTTCCTTCCATTTTGAGAGATTTTCCTCTTTGTAGAGATCAATTTTCCTTAAAAACGAATCAATAAATGAGGAATGTAGGATTTCTCTAATTAATAGTGTTTACATTTCAATTAGCTAATCCACCTAGACAAGCACAGCTACAACATATCTGCTAGCCTAAATTGAATGCTTGCTCACATTTGTTTGTTCACCTCTATTAAGCATTTTGCATTTTGTTCACAATTTGGCATTGGCTTTTACTAGAACCATACGTTGTCAATGCGGTGCAAGTGACGATGAGGAAGCTTTAAATTCGATTCCTTTTCTACCGTGTACATGGATAATTTCCATCAAATTTAACTCAAAGAAAGAAAAAATAAAGAACAAATATACAAGTTATTGAGAAGCAACTAGTGCTGGGATTTGAATTGTAAGCATTATATCTCCGGGCTCTTGATTATGCCTTGCCTAAGACCATCTAGGCTAAATCCAACTGCAGTTTGATCTTTCCTTAGTATTATGAAAATCTTGCAAAGAGTTTTGTGGATTATCCCAACACAGTGATACCTATGTGTATCAAGAGAATAGTATAAAATCCTTTCGCCGTAAGATCTCGGGAAGTAGATTTTGTTCTCCATGCAACTCCGTGGAGGAATTACTGACAAACTGGACGTGTAGCTGATGAACAATGCATGCTTTCCCAAACTGTTCATTTTCACCCAGACCATCTCCGAATCATCATCCAATCTATAAACATCTACCCATTTTCCACTCTGTCCTAAACTCACGAGTAAAAGCTTATCATCACATTCCACCAAATAACTTGAAAAAAAACTACTGAATTGTTTCAAGGACTTCGAAAGTACTTTCCAACTGAAATCACCCGGTGCATTGAAAACCCTAACATTCCGTCATAGTCCAAGCAGTAGAAATCCCTTTTGTAGAAAACTGGATTGTTGATACATGGCATGAATTCGTTCAAAGAGTAGCATATAGTACAGGGTTCCCATAAAGATTCATATATGAATTGACGAGCAGTCCAACCAGTTGAATTCTTTACCAGTTCAGTGACTAAGAAACTAATATATGAGTTATTGTGCTCCCATTCATGCCAATTGGAGATGGCAATAACTACACAATCGGGAGAAGTCGGTAAAGATGAGAAGGACATTCCACCAAGTGTATAGTCATCCGGTAAATCTGGAAGACGGATTGCTTTTGTGAAGAGATTGTAGAAGAATATGATTATCTTACCGCTAGACAACAAAAGCCATCCATTTTTCGAGAAACGAATTCTAGCATCTACAAGCAAGTGATCAGACAGTTTCATGAGGTGCTTGTCATTATTATGCATCGGGTCTACGATATTGCAGATGGTGTCTTCTTTATCTTCAAAGATAGAAATCAGCCATGGAGATAAATATGTACGTAGTTGCCGTGGTCCTTTTAGAAGCCGATATCCGGTTCAATGCGGGGAGAAATATTGTATTTTGTTTACAGGCTACACGAAAATAAATGTAATCCACTGGATGAAGAAATCTTGCTATCTCCTCTGTACTGTCATAATCATAAAGAAAATCCCATTGTTTCGATGCTTCTAATTCTCCCCCACTATTATTTACCATGCCCATGTTCTCCTCCTCTATGCTGGTTTCAGTTGTATCTTGGCTTACTAGAAAATCTGTTATTCTTCTGCTTCTTCCAGCAACTTGCCTGCCAACACAAAAAATCCATTATTAGAAAAGCTGACAAATAAAAATATACCGTAAACACAGTGTACGTAATTGTGGTTGCATTGCTGCTGTATTTACTTGTTTTCTGTTGTAGGTATCATTATCCAAGTGGGCAGAAAGAGTGGAGCTAAAAACTTCAAACATGGCACGATAACTGTAGTAGCACTGTCTTCTGGTTCAAATATGTACAACTACAAGGACTGATCTTCGTGTAATGTATAAAACAAGCAACCCCTTTCAAGACCCATATCAGCTGCTGAGCAATACGCACTGGAAGTTGAATAACACTTTCTAGAGGTTAAGTCTTCCCTGTCCATGTCTGTCCCCAAAAAGAGAACATGATCATCCACAGACTTCAATAAAACCCAAGTCATGGATGAGAAATCCAACTTGAAGATATGTGTCGAGGCAACTTTTCTATAACCTCTTGGATTGCAATTTAAAACAACTTTAAAGATTTCATTCCCAGATTCAACCCAATCTTCCATGTAAAGACTGAACTCTTCACCTCCACCTATTATTGGGAAAATCGGCTTTGTCTAATGGGAAATCGCCTATCTGTACCTTGAATTTTGTAAGAAAATTGGGTTTGGTTATCAATGAGAACATGATGCCATAGTTTTTTTATTTCGATCTCATTAATCCAATTTTCAGTACCACATAATTCATATAACTTACCTTAAAAGCAAAGAAGGGATTCAATGAATTTGGAAAAAATCACCATCGGGTTAGAACGGCCATCCAATTCCTTTGTTCTCCATTGTTTGTCTCCAGGTCGATAAAAAACTAGAATGTGCTTATCATAACTAGCTTCACCATTATCACGTATACCTCTAAAAATAAGGAATACCGTGCAGCCATCATCACTTCAGGATTACAAGTACTTGGTGGTAAGGATAACACTAAATCGAACATATAATATTGTTCTGATTCGGTACTAAAAAACTGACGATCGATGTTAATATTAGGTTTATGATAATATGCTCTTCCTTTCATCTCTGGTATAGACTTTATGTAATTTCTATTATTAGGTTCACAAGGATTATAAAAACTCTGAAATTTTCTACCTTCCCCATGTGGAAAACAAGCCAAGGTGCTGTCTTCGCAACCGGTGGGCGTTGCCGTTCACTTCTCTCATCTGATGCCATTGCGGATACTAATGTTGATTCCACTTGCTTGTCCATGAAAGCTATTAGAGTGTCATTTCATTTATTATCTTTATGTTTGTTTAAGTGTCAACTAGGGATACTAATGTTGATTCCACTTGCTTGTTCATGAAAGCTATCAGAGTATCATTTCATTTATTATCTTTATGTTTATTTAAGTGTCAACTAGGTATAAGTTATTTTTAGTCTATCTTTTGTATACCCTATATATATGAGGTACTACTTACTTTTAGGGTTTAATCTGATCAATAACACTGTGGATCTTTAATCTTTCAAAAGCTAATAACAATTAGCTTTGTGGCACACCACTCTTTAAAAAGACACAAGGAAATAGTGAGGAAATTAAGCATATATGTAGACGTTCTTGAATAGGCAGCCTAGTTCCAACTTCCAAATTCAATGTCAGGAAAGGACTTGATTTTAGAATTTGCGAAGAATTAGAAATCCCTTTCGGATACGGCAACAGAAGAATTACCGGAGTCAGGGAAGACGTGTTCCATCCAAATTAGGAAAGTGGGGGTAGTCTATATAAAGCCATCTGGGGTGTGGCTTTATTTATTATTATCTCATTCAATCAGAGAGCGCATAGCGGAGGAGTTCTTTCTGTTCATTTCAAAGTTCGCAGAAAAGAAAAAAAAAATATTAGGGCAATTTTTGTTTCGCGATGGAAAACAAAGCAGAATTCAATGGTGTGAGTTCTGATTCAACTCGTTCCTCTTCATCATATTCTGGATACAAGATTAAAAGAACTAGGGCTAATGAAGAAGATGAAAACGTTAGTTCTAAGAAGCCGAAATTTGTTCTGCCTAAAGGATTTCTTGAACCACTTAATTCTATACTTGATGATGGGGAAATCTTGGCACCTATGCCATTATCTTCCCGGATGCCTGATTCCGATACTGCTACTCAATTATCAGTTGCTGTTGTTCCGTACAGTAAGCAGTTTTGGAAGGCAGGGGATTATGAAGATGTATCTTCCTCTGGCAGAAGAGGCGGCAACACCACGTTAATCGATGGCATGGATCATGTGAGGGTGCATCCGAGGTTTCTGCATTCGAATGCAACAAGTCATAAGTGGGTTCTTGGAGCTGTGGCGGAGCTGCTCGACAATTCGTTAGACGAGGTAAGCAATGGAGCTACATATTGCAATATAGATGTGCTTTTGAATAAGAAAGATGGTTCCAGGATGTTGCTGGTTGAAGATAATGGTGGTGGTATGTCTCCAGAAACAATGCGACACTGTATGTCTCTTGGGTATTCTGCAAAAAGTAAATTGGCGAATACCATCGGTCAATATGGGAATGGTTTTAAGACTAGTACAATGAGGGTTGGAGCTGATGTTATTGTGTTTTCGCGCTGTCCTGGAAAAGATGGAAGAAGCCCTACTCAAAGCATTGGACTACTGTCTTACACGTTCTTGACGAGCACTGGCAAGCAGGATATTGTAGTTCCCATGCTTGACTATGAGAAGAAAGGGAAACATTGGAGCAAGATTGTACAAGCAGTTGATTCGAAGAAGAATGTAGAAACAATAGTGCAGTGGTCACCTTACGTAAGCGAAGCCGATCTTCTGGAGCAGTTCAATTTTATCAATGACCAAGGTACTCGGATAATCATATACAATCTTTGGCAAGACGAGGAGGGAGCTCTAGAGCTTGATTTTGACTCTGATATCCATGACATTCAAATTAGAGGTGTCGACCGAGATGAAAAGAAGATACAAACGGCAAAGGATTATCCTAATTCTAGGATATTTTTGACTTATACACATTCATTAAGGAGTTACTCTTCAATTCTATATCTTAGGCGTCCACCAAACTTTCGGATCATTTTACGCGGTCAAGATGTCGTGCACCACAACCTTGTGAATGATATGTTAAAATTAGAAGATATCAATTACAAACCACATATTCTTGATAGTGAGAAGCTGAATGCAAATAAGGGAGTGCTAGGAAAAATAGGGTTCCATAGGGATGCAAAAGCACACCTTGACATCCAAGGGTTCAATGTGTATCACAGGAACAGACTAATTAAGGCATTCTGGAGGGTTTGGAGCACTCCATCAAGTGGCGGTCGTGGGGTTATAGGTGTGTTGGAGGCTAACTTTGTCAAACCAGCACATGACAAACAAGATTTTGAGCGGACGGACGTGCTTTCAAGACTCGAGATGAAATTAATGAATTTACAGAAAAAATACTGGAATAAGAACAAAGCTGCTATTGGTTATGTTGACCTGAAACAAAACAACCCTCCAGATAAGCCGGTAAAAGGGAACTCACGAGGTGATAAAGCTCGACCTGACCTGTCGAATTCCAACTACCTGGCCAAGGAGATTCCAACTCCAGTAATGGAGAAGTATAACTCACGCTCAATTCCTTCAGAGAATGCTAAAAGAGAGACAACAAAATATGCTCAACCAGGGGAAGGAAGGCTTGGGAATGCATGTATGAATAATAAGGGTACAAGAACTCATGTCGAGAATGGAAAAGAATCAGGTGTCTATCACAAGGAGACTACCAATTTGATAACCGTGAATTGCAAAAGGAAGAACAGAGAAGAGCATACAAACGAAATGTTATCGAGCGATATGAATTGTACACGAGATAGTGCTAGAGTGCCCGAAGATCAAATAACCGTACCTCCCCAGGCAGATGCAGCTCTTGTACAGAAGTTGCAAGTAGAGAATCGTGAATTAAAAGACAGGATAAAAGAACTCGAGGAAAAGCACTTGCACGACTTAGAGTTAGAAAAAAAATATCGATCCTTAGAAGCTCAACTGAAAGAATCAAAGGAGATGTATGAGGCATTGAACAACGAACAAGAGGCATTTATCGAAATATTTTCCGAGGAAAGGGAACGACGAGATGCTGCAGAAGAAAACTTTAAGAACAAACTGAGGGATGCATCCAAAACTATACATGAGCTGCAAGAGAAGCTTGCGAGGACCGGTAAATAGAAAATCACTGAACCTCCCATTTTCCACAACACCAGGAAACATCTAGAGAGTCGAAATTTCATTGCTGAATTTGTTGATATTTTTATTATTAATGGAGAATTTTTATTAGTGCATCTCATGTTTTGAATAGAACAATCAATTGTGTTATCAAGTAATTTGAGATGGCAACTGCCATAAATATGCGGTCTTTCCTTTAGTTCCTACCTGAAAAGATTGAGACTCATCAAATATCAAAAGACCCAGAAATTTAATGAATCCCTTCAACTCTCCATAATAAAATTAGAATACTTTAACAATCATATTTCAAGGATATTCAGAGAGGTACGATTTCAGTGACTCTCGGAGATTCTTTAGAAATCTAGAGATTTTAAAAAATTTTATAAGAGTATTTTAAAGAGTCAATATGAATTACAAAGAAAAAAATAGTTGATTTTTAGAGAGTATTGTGATTTATAGAGACAATATTTTTTTTATAATACCAAATTCAACACGTATAAATTTTAAAATGCATGCAGTTAAAACGTTTTGAGACAATAGTCCTTTGTGATTACGATAATCACTTTCATCCATGCCCTTTACTATTATAGGAATATGTGTAGCATCCATAGCTCCATTTGAAAACAAATTTCGAGTTGCATGTGTTGTTATTACAGTTGAGTAAAATAACTCCCTCTGTACCTATTATATAGGCGGAATATGTCAAATCTCTTAGATTAAGATGTTTTTATTGATTTCATAAATATCTATTCTCTTGCCTGTTTTATCATTTATCCTATTTCCACTACTAAAAACACTATCTTAATTGGGGTGATACCTATATATCAATAATAAGGATAATATGTGGAAAAACTCATCTTGGAATTAGAATTCCGTCTATCTAATGAGACTATCAAAATCTAAAACTCCGTCTTTATATGTGGTACGAAGGAAGTATTATGCATGTAAAAAATATAATACACGTTGTTTACCTTAAGATAAGGGTAACATGTACAATCTTACATATCAATTGTCCCATAATCTTGTATCTGTAACAATTAGTTCGAGTGGAAGGTAATGTTATACAACATCACCAAGCTTATTAAATTTTGATGCTTATGAGCTGAGAGTTTTATACAGTTTTGAGATGGGTAGAGGTATAGTTGGATGTTTATGAGAAAATAATCTAAAATTCAAAGTCTCTCAAAATCTCACTTATCTTGGAGAGATTTTTGTCATGTCTATTTTCTTATAAAAGTCCCTCAAAGTCTCTAGAATCTATAAATCCATGACTAAGAAGTATAAATCCAATAACAAAGATGTTTGAGTGAGTTTTAAGAAATCTTAATCCAATAACACGGAGTTTTAAGGAATTTAAGAGACTTAAAAAAATTCTCTATCGAATAACAAGAGGATTTAGGTGACTCTCTTAAAATATCTATTGACTAACAAGAGATTTAAAAACTCTTTCAACGCCCCTAGAATTCCTAGTTCACAACCCCTGTAAATCAACAAAATCTATCTTACAAAAAGAGATATTTTTCTATCAAATCCAATGGTTAGAATTTGTTCTTTGAAGCGATCGACGGTTATAAATTCTCTTATTATGGAAGAGATAAATCGTGATTGAGAATCAACCCCTGTTTTTATCCCTCGTCCAACTGTCCAGACATGTTCTTACATTCAATCCCCTCGCACGTTTCTAAAACCCATTTACTTTCAAATTTAATCTTTTTTCATTACCTCAAATTAGGCAAGGTCCAATCTGTCGTCATCTCATATATCCTCCCTCTTTCGTTTTAGGGATAGATTGTTCTTCATTAACTCATTGCGTCAACATGGAAAAAGGAATTGAATGTCATTCAACTTAAGAATAACTGTTACGAATCCTAGACATGAGTTGTGATGACATCAGGTACAATTGGATCTAATCCAAAGAGATTTATTAAGCTTTTTCTTTCTTCTTCTTCTAAATGAATACCAGGTATGAATGTCTCTCTCATTTTGGTTTTATGGGATTAGGATTTAGCTATTTCTTTCGCCCAATTTTGGTTTTTATCCGGTTTTGATACTTTTCCAGGGAAACTTCTCTGATTTTGATAATCGTTGGATCATTTTCTGGTGTAAACATCCTTTTGATTTCAGCAGTAATCATTTTGCAATTACAAAAATAATTAGGATACTACAACAATGAGAGAGCAAATTTGATGAGAACTGATAATACCCTATAGAATAATCATACAACTTTCGAGTAATTGATGATGGGAATGAGAATGAGGTTACTCTCTTTGGAACTGAAATCCAGCATAATCTATTCAGATCTTCCGTGTGATTGGATGCGCAGTTCTAAAATTTCTATCAGATTTACGAGGATGGACCTCTCTTCAGAGTATAGCCATCTACTAGTTCCCCCGAGTCAAGGAGTCTTTAACCTATGATCTGAAATCATTCTCCAGTCTTCAGTCTTTACGCGTTGATTTCATTGAAAGAGATGAGCATGAGGAGATCCATTGGAGATTCACGACCTGATTATTTACAGTTGCAGGTACTTTCTAATCTTTCGTAATATCATTTTTAGTTCCCAAGTCACTTTCTCATTATGGCAGTTCATTTTGTAGGTTGAACTAATAATATTGACAGTCCATTCTAGTTGTTCATTTTTTAAAATAAATTTGTAATATTGGTAGTTAACTCTAGCATTTCATTTTGTAGAATGAACTTTTATGTTAGTTCATTTTGTAATTGATTTTTAACCAAACAATAACGTAAAAATAAAAGCTTCGAAAAATAGTGAATTTGGTACTCGTTATTTTATTTTATTTTTTGAATCATGAAATATATTTATTAGACTAGAAAGCATTTACACGAGGGTATGTGATACCCATTGGGTCATTTAATACAATTCGATTAATGAAAAAGGGGATCATAAGGTCCCAAATTGTGGTTGAAAAGATTCCTGATTGGCTTCCATCTGCCGCATGATTTGCTAGTCTGTTTTCCTCTTGGTTTCCTTCTATGTAGATGTGTTGGATAACGCTTTCTGGAATTTGAAGCATTTTTTGCTTAATTTCTATAATCATTCCAGTTATATACCATGGAAATTTAGCGCCAGTGGTTATGAATCGAAGCAGGTTTTCAGAGTCTGTTTCAAATAGCACTTTTTCCCAATGTCAGTCAATCGTTGTTCAAGAAGCCCTTAGCATGCCCATGTTTCTGCTATCAATGCGGTGGTGATGCCCAGAGGAAGTGTTGATGCCACCAAAGTTGTTGTTGTCGAATCCCTTCATATAAAGCCTGCACCCGCAGGTCCAGGATGCCCCATAGCCGCCCCGTATGTATTGATCTTAATTCATCCTAAGTTTGGGGGAATCCAACCTACTGAAATAATTGTAGTGGATCTTGTGGTGGTGGCTGGGTTTACTAGAGGTGGCATACTCGGTAGTATAAGAGGTAGGATCCCATGCGAACTCTTGTTAGAATTTGAGAGCCATTTGCAGAATGTTTCTCGGGTTTTGTTGTTTTTAATGATAGATTAGCTCATTTCTGGCTAACCACAAGGACCAAAAGAGAAAACAAAATGAGGTTGTGATAGCAGTAGGGACTTTAGATTGCAATATTTGTAGGATTGTTAATTGTGTGTTAAAAGTAAGGGTGGCAAGATGGGTGGGATTTGGTTAATTTGAAAGATGGGTGAAGAACATATTCCATGTTGTGGCGGCTATTTGGCAATGAAGGAGGGTTGTTGCACGTCGTAGGTGCACAAACTAATTCACCTTTCTTCTACTTTACTAATAAATAATATAGCAGTAAATAGAGTTCGTTCGCACGAGAAGCGAGGTGTTTCAATTGTTTAAAGTGTCACAAAGGAGGGATTTTGTTTTAGGTTTAAAGCTAAGTAAATAAGAAATCAATTTAAAAGACTAAGTTGTAAACGATGGAGAGAAATATGATCAAGGAATCCTTCTTCGTTAATAAATATTCATTAAATTAATATGTCCACCTATTTATTGTTAATCACAAATTATCACCAACCATAGGATAACAAGTATGCTTAGTTATCCCCAAAATTCCTTAAATCACAGGACAACAGGCACGCTTAGTCTCCAGATTCTATTCGACTAAACCAGCCTGAAGTACGCTCTCAAGGTGTAATTCAATCGAATGCTTTAGGGTTTGTGAATTTAGGTTTGATCCTAGTAGTTAAACTCAGTACGCTCGGTCCACTTTCTAGTGTTGTTTTTACACGTGATTGCTCCACGGAATCCCTCTGCAAGGCCTCACGTTTTCTACATGTGTAAAATGCTATGATACAATTACGAATACCCCAACTTTTACTAGATGTAGATTAACTAAAAAATCAATTTAGTTGGCCACCTAAACAATTTTATAAATAATCTTAAATATTAATTTTAGTAAAAACAAACAATAATTATGTGAATAACTCAAAATAGGTTTTTATAAATAATTTAAATCATATTTCGAACTAGGAAATCATCCTCAATCAATTAATTAATTAGCTATACATAATAGAGCTTATAAAAAAAATTAAATTAGAGAAAAGATAGAGAGAAAACTACAAACAAAGAAGAACTCGCACTTGAATCGCCACGAATCGACTCTTTGTGCATAAATTGGCTTCTAAGCTTCTGAAGTTCTTTTGGGAATTTCGTCGAACAACTTCTGTGCGTGAAAACTAGGGTGAGAAGGTAAGTTTTGGTGGTGATTTTAGCATCTATTTATATCCGTTTTCACCTGGAATTTTGAATCTGATCATCACTAAACAATTCTAAACCGACTCAAACATCAAACACGGTTTAATCTTCCTCATTCATCTTAAAATCGACGACAAAAGGGGTCACCTTGTGACTGTTTCCAGCTGTGATGTATATCCAAATCCGAGCAAAATTCTTTTCCCGACTGAATACTCTCGCAAGTTTCAGAATTAAACTTTAACCCAACTTCCCTAACTCGCAAGTTGACGAGTTATAGTCTCGTGAAGGTTTACAAGAGGTATATCCACAAAACCTAAATTCCAACTTTCAAACATTCCAGAGCACATGCATCCAAAGAGCTTTGAAGACATAAGTTTCTGTACACTAATAATAAGAAGTTAGAAGTATCAAAGGACATTATTCTCATGCTTAACTCTTGAGTTATGATAAAACCACCATATGAAAGAATCCAGGTTCGAGAGTGATCGAATGTTTCGACTTCTGCCCACCAATAAGATTTTATGAAAGTGACACTCAAAAGACGCACTTTATGGTTCTCATGTGTGCAGACATGAGTGAATATAGAATCTTGCACACGTTGAATGGTGAGAAGGAAAGGTAACCTTCCGAATTATATGAAGATGTTATCCCATGATAACGTGGGACGAAAAAGAAGCCCTTTTTTTTTCTATGATGATCTCTAAGAAAGGAAATCAATCACTATATGAGGATGGGGATGTTTACTTACCTTCTCACTCGATCTACAATCAACACCACTCTCACAACATCCAATAGAAACGTTTTCAATCTTCGGTCTTCAACTGTTGATGATGAACTCTTGAACTTCGTAGAACCTTGACAATTGTAACTTCTTTTTTCAATTCCTTTTTGTTTGAGACTTCTTTATAGATTTCTTCTTCCCCACGACCCTATTCAATAAATTACAACCTAAGATAATTATTTTTTATTTTCTTTTTAATTTCTGATTTTTTTTCTTTACTCTTTTTCTTTAACTCAAAATACAAACTGAAAAATAAATAAAATGAATAATGAAACTACCATGGTCGTGGGATAAGGACTTTACCACTTGATTCTTCACAACGTGTATTGTCTCGATATCATAAACTTCACTAACTCTCATCTTTTGATTTCTTTCGTTCTTGTACATAAGTTTTCAACGTATATATATATAATTCTTCTCATTGTATTGTTTCTTTACTTGAATCTGAATTTTGCTCTTTCTTGTATTGTTGCTTGTAAACCTTGAACGTCTTCAACTTTCCTTCGGAATTGTAATGCTCCACTTTTTGATGATGTGGTGTTTTTATTACTGCTTTGTCGAGAGAATTTTTCCAACTGCAAACAAGACTAGAAGATAGAGTTAGCAATTCCGATGACACCCACATGATTGATATAGGTTGGGTAGCTCATCATTCTACCCGAAGTTTGCGCAGATAAAACACTCTAAACGGAAAATTAAAGGTTTGGTGCCTCACTCATGGGTATTGAATGATCAACTTCTCTAATATTGTATTCTTTCTGCACCTAATTCTCTTCCGGCGGTTTAAGTCCCTTTTTGTCAGCTCTAGCCTCTCAACAACTAAGCAACCCGAATATAGTTCTCTAATACTTTTAAGTTCAGTTATTTCGGTAAGAATTCCGTATGTAATCTTATGTAGAAGCTTTCAAAGTAACTCTAAAATATCTAAAAGTTGGAGGTTTATGCAAAAATATGTACAAAAAGTTCAAAAATTCTACTTATAAAAGTAAAGACTAAAAAATTTATATGCTTAATCACTCCCTCACACTTAAACTTTACATTGTCCTCAAAGGAAATTGACTCCTCCAATGTAAAATCAAGATGGGAAATCCTAACATGATATGAAAAACTAATAAAAAGCAAAAGATAAAGATAGAAATACAAAACCAGTAGGTTGCCTCCCATGTAGCGTTTAGTTTAAAGTCACCATCCCCGACTTTCTACTCGTCCATATTAATCCTCCAGAATGAGCAAATCTTCAAGTCTAATCACGTCTACATTCTTCGTAGAGAAGTTTTCGTAATAAGGCTTCAATCTATAGACGTTGACTTTGGAAATTATTCTTGTTTTCATACAAGTGATCTCAACTACACCATGAGAAAAAAAATGAATAACAACAAATGGTCCAACCCATCTGGACCTTAGCTTATCAGGAAATAAACGAAGACGAGTATTAAATAAAAGGACTTTTTGTCCCACAACAAAATTCTTTCGAGAAATCATCTTGTCGTGAAATATGTTAGTTTTATCTTCGTATATACGAGAACTCTCGTAAGCATCATTACGTATCTCCTTTAGCTCGTTAAGTTGTAATTTCTTTGCTTCTCCGCTTTATCATATTCCATGTCGTACATCTTTACTGCCCATAAAGCCTTATGTTCAAGTTCAACCGGAAGAGGACAAGCTTTGCCAATCGGTGTCTTGTATCCCGTTTTATACGCCCATAATGCATCGTTAAGTCGCAAACTCCAATCTTTCTGTGTAGTATTGACGGTTTTCTCTAGAATAGACTTAATCTCACGATTTGAAGTTTCAGCTTGCCCACTAGTTTGTTGGTAATACAGTGTACCGACCTTGTGATTAATTTTATACTTATTGAGCAATGCATGGAAGGTTTTTTGAAAATATGAACCTCCATCACTAATAACCACACATGGTGTCCATGTCTAGTAAAAATATTTTCTTTCACAAACTCACAAACAACTTGAGAATCATTAATAGGGGTGGCTTTAGCTTCCACCCATTTCGACACATAATCCACAGCAAGAAGTATATACAATTTCCATATGAATTAACAAAAGTTCCCATAAAATCAATTCCCCATACATTGAACATTTCTACAACAAGAATCGGTGTGAGTGACATTTGATTTCGAGTACCTAGATTGCCCATTCGTTGACATCTATCATAAGATTTACAAAAAGAATACGCATCCTCAAATAGGATGGGCCAATAAAAGCCACTCTCAAGGATTTTGAGAGCGGTACGTTTAGAACCAAAATGCCCACCACAAGCATAAGAATGAAAAAAAGATAGAACGGATTGAAATTCAGATTTAAGTACGCACTTGAGGGTAATCTGATCAACACCGTTTTCCACAAGTAGGGCTCATCCCACACATATTGCTTGGCTATTTTCTTAAGCTTTATCTTTTTAAAACTAGACATTGTATTAGGTACCTGCCTTGTAACCAGGTAGTTCACGATATCAGCGTACCAAGGTGTTGAATCTTCTATTGAGAAAAGTTGTTCGTCCGGGAAACGATCTTGTAAGGGAAGTTCTTCTTCAGAAACAACAAGTCTACTAAGATGATTTTCAATTGTATTCTCAACACCTTTCTTGTCTCTAATTTTAATATTAAATTCTTGCAACAACAAAATCCATTGTATTAACCTTGGAATCCTCTACAAGACTACAATACCCTGTTCTTTCAAAGGATATGGAATACTCAATATTTTTGGGAATTTTCGGAACTCGTTATTATACTTTAACTAGTGCCTTGCTCGTGCGCGCACGGGCTTAATTTTTTGTCCTAAATTTGTGAACTACTCCCTCTGTTTCTACAAAAGTGTTACTATTACTTTTTTAATTTAGCCTAAAAATAGACTAAATTGAAAAAGTGATAGTAACACTTTTCTAGAAATGGAAAAAAAATAATTTTCCAAATCTAATAAGATAACCCTGATAACACATAACGGATCTTGGTATCTCATAGCAACAAATTCAAGTGGTTTTGTAAAAACCCTAAAAAATGGTTTAGTCCAAATACGTCCCAAAATAGACAGTTTAAACCTAACCGAGTTAATAAGGTCCAAATTAGTCCTTTATTTATTTGAAATATGGAAAGTACACAAATAACCTTCCTTATTTATAATTTAGTCCAAAGTGGCTCATGATGATGTCAGCAATTTTAAATAATATAAAAATAATTAAAAAATAATTTATCTTTCAAACCGCTCATTCAAAATTCGCAAATTTTATATATTCGGAAAGCTCTTTCCGAGGTCTACAAAAAGAGTACACATATGACTATATAATTTTCATTTTTTAAAATTTTAAAATTTTAATTTTCTCTTCATGGTTATCTCATGTGTACAAAAAGGTACACAAGCACAAAAATTTCATAAGATTATGCAGTCATTTTTTCACATATGCACCAGTTTAAACACCCCTACAAAACATGTATAAAATCGATCATGTTTTTGATAAAGACTAGGCTTTGCAAAATAAATGATGTGCTTTTGACATAGTCAATGAAGCAGATTGGAAATAGGTTGCGCATCACTTTCTTGAGAAGGCAAATGTTGTGTTAGAATAACACTTTGACCAGTTAGTGGCTGGTTACTTTGCATTGTAAGAGTCTTTTGTCCCATTTTATTTTTTTCTTCTAAAAATAGGATGTCCGCGTGAGTTCTTCAAAACACAGATCATCATATCATGACCTGGGTGCCCTAAGCGGTCGTGCCAAAGCATGTGTGAATCATTATACAACAAATCATCATTGGTAACAACATGAGATTCAATAATCCGAATTGTAGTGAGGTATAACCCACTAGATTGACTCATTAGTTTCTCTAAAATACGTTTTCTTCCATATTTATCAGAAATAAAATTTATAAATTCAATTCCATTTTAGAACAATGCTCTCATGGAGCTGTCACATATCATGCTCTCAAGGAGCTGAATTCAGATTACGCTCTTGAATTCAGATTACGCTCTTAAAGAGCTTTTTATCAACTGATCTTTATTCATCTAATTGTGGTTCCAAAACCATCTTTGATACAGGTACTGGCACCCTGTATAGAGACTTATTGTATGTATGTCACCTTTTTTAGTGTTTTGAAGACTTCTGAGTTGCCATTATGTAGCTTTTGAAGACTTCTGAGTTGTTATCATGTAGCTTGCTCCGTGTTAGAGCTACTGGTACAGTTGTAGGTACTTGTCACTTACATTCACAGGTTATGACTCTTTGATATTCAATCATACATCAAGTGTATATATCCTAGAAATCATTTTTCTACCATTAGTAGATTTATCTGAATATGTATCATATGAAAGATTCATATATGCAAATATACAGCTATAAGTTAACCATTTCGGTTTTAAAAATTTAGTCAGAAATAAAGTTCAATGACTACAAGGATACTTAGCCTGTGTTGCAGGGCATAGTTTTTCCAGGTTCAGTGTTGGAGCTCATTCTCAACAAGTTGTTGTAGTTGTTGATCTTTTCAATCTTGAACTACAAATGGCACCACTTAGCTTCTGGTGACAAGATAAGATACACTACTCAGATAGCAACAAGCAAGTATGATGTACTAATCACATTTACAACAACATAAATCTTTCAACTACAATTGGGGCTCAAAAACCTGGTAACCAAATGTAATTAAAATTTCTAAACAAGATGCATAATTCAGGTTAGAACTTAGCTAATTGCTAGCTATGCAACTGTAGATAGCTACTCATGGAAGCAATCATTAAGAGATTATATAAGATTGAGATATAATTGCACTTAGCTTTGTGTGCAGATTATGAACTTGTGGCTAAACTTTATCTGTTTGCGAAAGAATAGTTCCTTGAAAGCTGCATATTTTCAGTCATTTCATAAGAGCCTCTACTAGGTCTTATCTGCTTGTGCTACTTGCACGACAACATATGTTAAAATCTATGCATTCTTGCTATGCTTTCAATTTTTTTCAAAGATGTTTCTGAGATTCATTGTTGCACTTGCAGAGTTCGACTCTTGCTTCATTTTGATCCAACAATATTCACCAATACTTAATGCTCTGTGGGTGATAGGAACTGAGAATGAAATAAAAGGAGTTTTTGATTAGTTGTATAACTCAAATCATGTTATCAAATTATCTATGAAAGATCACGTCTATTGTTGTGTCTTAAACAACTAAATCAAATATATAAAAGATTGAAATTAAAATAATATAACAAGAACAGATAACATTTAAGATGAGTTCAAATCAGGTTGAAAATCAAATTAAATGAAATTCAAATCAAACAGATGGGTAATAGAGATGTTGATTCATTGAATATGAATCTGAAAATCGATTTTCAATCGAGATTAAAGGTAAAAAGATTGATTGATTTTCAATCAAGAACTAAGAAAAAATTCTGAAAATTTCTTTGAAAAAATTTCATTTCAAAAGTTAGATTGAGATGAAGAGATTATATAGACTAAGAATCATATCAAAAATCAAGATGAAAATCAAGTTATTGGGTTTCCAGAAACCCTAATTAAGTTTCTGAAAATCGTTTTCTTTTAGAAAACTTCTTTAGATTTAAGATTTAGATCGAAATAAAGATAATTAAAGTAAGATACTTATTTTATTATTTTTTTTGTTCATGAATTACTCAATTCAGTTTTTGATGACGATAACTTCTTCTCCACCGATACAAATTTTATCTTCAGGGAACATGCTTCTAGCTCGTCATCATTTTTATTTTCCTCCTCTATTGTTAATTACTGAAAGTAAAAAAAAATTGCGGATGAGCTTTTTCATGCTGATAACGTGTTTAAGTGGAAATATTGGTAAAACACAGAAAAGGAGAAAGAGAGTAATAGATCTTATTGATAGACATCAGTAGCATTACATAGTTGTATTATCCTTTATATACACATAAGAGAAATCCCTAACTATCCCATTGGGACGCACATACATGGGCCCAAATCCCAACAACAAATTGGTTGAACTATTTTTTTACTTTTGTTTCATATTTTCGATTGATTTAATTTTAATTTGATTGGTCAAAATTATGACTAGGATTTATCACATCTTTTACCAGAGCTTCTGAAACTACAGGATGTGCTAATAATTAACCCACTATACCATCCTTACATTTTACTTTATATATCTCCATTGGAGAAGTTTTTCCCGAGAAAAATGTAAAAATCCTAGGAGGCCTAAAATTTAAGAACTCGGCAAACTCCTGTTGGAGTTGCTCCAATGTCACAATAAAACATCGAATTGTATCACACTCTCTCTCTTTCTCAGGATGAAGGGACAGAGTGCATGATTTCTTTTTTGAAGCATTAAAGTATTATATTATGGCTACTATAAAAACGAGCGATTGGGGTTGTTTAGATAAATTGAGAGATGCTAGTGTTATTCACATTTACGATAGTTTGATAAAGGGTGTTTTACGGGTTGATGATAGACTAAGTTAATCTTCATGTTTTAAAATTATTTCACTTCCCTTACACTATACAAAATCTAATTCACTTCAATATAACTAAGTTACTTTTCATTTTACGTATTTTTGTTTTCCAGTACAAAAGGCCAAAATCTCCACACACAAAAAAAATCAACCCATAGTCGGTGCCAACTGTGAATATGTTTTTTACAGTCAGGAAGGCTTATATTTTCGACCTTACCGATTGTGAATGTGTTCTGCACAGTTGGCAATATTTATACTATCAACCTTGCGGCCGATTGTGTCTGTGTTTTTCCCCGATGAAAAACATCATCCAAACTTGGCAAGATTTATATTTTCGACCTTGCCGATTGTGACTGTGTTCTTCAGATAAAAAACATCATCAACAATCGGCAAGGTTATGATCAAGACCTTGCCGATATGGGTTTTGAAATTTTTTTTTTTTTTCCAGAGAAATCTCACTAATTTAATTTAACTACTAACACTTTATTAATTCTACTAATTTAATCGACTAACTCTCAATTTAGTGAGGAAGATCTTGTCATTGAAAGCAATATATGGATAAGACGCTGATAGGCTCTTAATCTATAGAATTTATCACCTTATTTATATTTTCTATTTATTATTATTGTACTAAATTTACCATTTTATTGCTAATAGGTGGTTCGCATAAATTACAAGGTTATAAAGTAAAAATGGCTAAATTGGCTAAAGATTGACAAGGGCACGAGTGCTAGAAGATTAAGAGAAGTAAAGTGTGGCTAGGTGTTGGGCGTGTTTATCCAACAGTGGTTTTTGGTTGATGAAAAGTAAGACAAAGTGGTCAAAAAGGGCAGGTGAAGGAAGGTCTCTTGGAGTTGACCTGATGGAGGCATTAAAAGAAGATGTAGCTACAAGCGCCTAGGTTCTGTTCGGTCAGTTGAAGTACAAAGAAAAGAGGAGATAGGCTAAGAAAGAGTGGTGCGTCAGTTGAAGTACAAAGAAAAAAGGAAAAGAAGATGGAGTAGGTTGAACACGTGAATGTAGAGTGAATTGATAAGTAAAGCAGGTGGGACCGAGATTGGAAGAGGCTAGAGAGTTGGTTAGATAAAAAATTAAGGTGGTGATTGAGACTTGAGAAAGGGCTACCGTATAAGCTAGGGAGCTAGAGAATAGGTGTTGAAAAGGGAGTATAAAAGCTGATTGAAGTGGATAGAGAAGGGGACTTTACTTTTACTTTTTTTTCTCCTAGGTTTGTTTTCAGGGTTGGAAGCGGAGAGGTCTGTGGAATTGGGAGTGAAAACGGAGAGAGAAGGGTAGGTGTAGGCTAAGGGAGTTGGGGGTTGTCATAGTTGTACAGTTGGAGAGAGAGCAACCTAGGGCAGAAGCAGGTGGAAAAGAAGAAGGAATACCTATAGACCTAGGCGTAGCTGTGAAGTGAGAAGTGGAAAGAAGGGAGAAATGATCATGTTGAAGTCAGAGATAGGTAAGAAAGTTGGAGGAGGATAGAGACAGGCGTGAAAAGAGAAGGAGGTTGGCTGTGTTGGGGACAAGGTCAGGAGGTGGAGTTTTTTTGCTTGGTTTTTCGTTGAGCACTGTAAAATAGAGGAAAAGGACAACGCAGGCTTTTGGGTTTAATTCTTTCTCTCTATTCCTGTTAATTATTTTTATGGATTTTAAGAAATTCATCCCCATGTCTCATTAATTTGTAGCTAGGGTTTTATGTTGAAACCACTTAAAAGTGTTTGATCAATTTAATCGATTTATTTGATACAGACTGTTATGATTTGAATAGATTAATTCCATGATTTTGATTTATTGATTTAATGAAAAATTAGTTGTTGCTTCACCGATTCTGTACAATACAGTAACCTATGCGCAAAATTAATAGGATAGCAAATATGTTTGTCTACTTATTTGATATTTCATGATTGGGTTAAATCCTTAGATGGGGTATGCTTAGAAGAGCCAGATATTAGTTTCGTATTATTTTCTCGCTAACGCAATTTGATGGTGTATGCATGAGACTTAGGGCTTTTGATGCGCCATGCTTAGGGTGTCCCAGTGATATTTGCGACTCTAATACATATAATAGGTGATGTCAATAGAACGAACAATAGATGAATATTCAGGAGCTATGTTTCACTTCAGCAATTAAATAGAAATAGTGGTGGATACTGAAAACCGTGGTTACTATTTCTCCCATTTCATTTATTTTCATTAGTTTAATTTGTTTTGTTATTTTATTCATAAATCTAAAATTCCAAAAATATTATTCTTGATTAGTTGATTAGAGATATTGATTGCAGTATTGTCCCCGCTCCTTGTGGGTTCGTTCCGTACTTGCCTGTCTGCATTGTAGATAATGTGCGATTACGGTTTATTTATATAGGGTAATCTAAAATCCTATCAGGGCTTAGCGTTTACCTCGTCAATCATATTTTATCTTATTATAGATCCCCTAACTAATCCAAACAGACCTCAATTGTGCATTCTTCTATATTTGCTTATTTACTTTTTACCGTTCTCTATTTTATTTTATTTATAATCTTCACATATCTTGTTAATAGCAGTTTCAAGTATGACTCCCGAAAAATCAAGTTGGGTCGTAACTTCTCCCATTTGAAAAAAAAACTTATGTAAAAATTTGTGTAAAAATAAAGTTTGAAATCCACTTATTTATAGGCGGTATAGAATGATTCGTTGGTGATAATTAAAGTCTTCAACCGAACAATAGATAATTTACCGTTAGAGACGTAGGCTTCGTCGCAGACGACAAAATATTTATTGATCGATAGAGTCGATGAGTTTGCCAAGCTACCTGGCATGGCTAATAAAGAAAAAATGTTACGTAGGAACCGGCCTAACACTAGGCGGGGTTTGAAATCCAATCTGATCCTTTAATATATATATCTATTTAAAGAACAAAATGAAAACATAAAACATTACGATAGATAATAACTCCCTGCGTTATATTGAAAATTTTGGCACTATAAATTTTACAAGAAATGTCATAGCCATAACTAAATATTTCCTCTGTTTTTAGAAAAGTGATAGTAATATTTTTTTAAAAACCGAGGAAGTATAACTTAGCTTGATAAAATAGAAAATATAGTTTAGGTTTTTGGCCTTTATAGGTGGATGCTCTTACGAAATGCCAAATATAGAACTCCTTCGAGAAATGCCAACCTTCGAGTTACTAGAGTACCCGCAGCTTGAGCTGATTGTTAATCCGATGCACTTAATTTAGAGGACTTGGCTTGTCTATGTCAATCTCTTATCTTCAAATTTGGAGAAAAGAAGGTATAAAAACCTCTCACATTGGCTAGTTTTGGAGAACCTTCAAATCCTTTTGACAATAGGGTATTGGTTCGACCAGTTTGTGACACAAAAATTATACATGAATACACATAAATTTTGCCAAACACTACTCCAGTACTACAGCAAGAGTAAACATTTCATTAATATTGAAGTTGTCAGACAACTAAAAAAAATGGCTCGGGTATTGAACCGCAGTGCTGTGAATGTGCACCCTAGAACATGATATGATATGCTTCCGTTTTTCAAATTTTATTTAGAACAGTGACAAAGGCTTCAACGATTTCGTTGGCCAGAGCTTTTTCATTTGTGCTTCTGTGTATGATGAAATTGTATTAAATCTTTATTGGGCTTACTGATTTCTAAGAAGCTTCTGTCTTGGCTTATAGACCCATATATGCCTTTGTCATTCAATGCTTCAAGTAATAGCTTTGAATCACGGGAACCCCAATGTGTCAGATCATGCAGTATTGAAGAGTCAATTGGCTCCTTAAACTGGCAATGGCCGCACTTTCTTGTTCCATTCTTATAGGTTTGAGTTGAAAGGCCAACTCTGTCTCCATGTTAGTCACATAACCCACAATCGGTAGGTCGGTTTTTTTTATAATCTTCCGATTATGATCAATCGGTAGTTTAGGTTCACAAATTATCTACCGATTAAAGTTTAATTTTTGATAGTTGTTGAATGGTACCATAATCGGTAGTTGAGAAAAAAAATAGTGTACGATTACCAATAATCGATAGGTATGGGTCATTATTATCTTCCGATTATTATGAATCAGCTTTTAACAAAAATATATATGTTGAAGCAACTATAATCGGTAGATAAACCACGATGACTAACTACCGATTAGAGTGTAGCCCTAAAACTGGTTTATCTAAAAACACAATCATAATCGTTTCAGAAAACCCTAAAAAAAATCTTGATTTTTTTAAAGTAATCACTAAAACCCTAAAAGTTCGATGAAACTTACCTTATATGGACTTTTTGAAATTGATGGAGGATCATATCGTCGGTATTAGTGGACGACTCGATTTTAATGATTTCGCGTTCTTCATTCACCATATTTTCCTTTCCCTTCGATGAAGACCCAATAGCTTGATGCCTTGGTCTTGAAGCTGGTATTTTTCTACCCATTGTTGATCTCACCGAGATGGAGAAGGAGAAGGAGAAGGAGAGGGAGTACGGAAAATTGGTAGAGAAGAAGAATAGGTAGAGAAGAAAATGAGAATAGAAAAAGTTTATTTAGGTTTTTTATTAATGAAAGGGTATAAATGGTTTTTTACCACCATCTAAACATCCCATAACAATACCAGAAGAGCCCCTTCTATCACTCATCTACTATTTGCAGATGACATCCTTATTTTTGGAAAGCTGATATGCAACATATTCAAAATATTTAGGAAATATTGCATAAATTTGGTATGTACTCTGGACAACTCTTAAATTTTGATAACTCTTGTGTGTACTTTAGTAGTAATCTCATCCCTGCAGCTTGTATAGATTTTGCTAAAGCTCTGAACATGAAACAGGTTAGAGATTCTAAAAAAGTATTTGGGTGCTCCTATTTTACTTGGTCATTCTAAGCTAAAATCTTTTGAACCTATTGTCTAATCGTTTGAGGTTAGGCTTAAAAACTGGGCTAGCACTTCATTAAATCAAGATGGAAGAACTACAAATGATAAAGTATGTTCTTAATTCCCTTCATACTTACCGAATGGGATGTTATAAGATTCCTAACACTCTCATAAGCAAACTTGATTCTTTGCAGAGAAACTTTTGGTGGGGGCACAGAGCTAACTATAAAGTTTATTTCTTGGAAAAATCTGAATAAGCCTAAGAAAACAGGTGGTCTAAGATTTAGAAACCTAGAAGTATTCAATAGAGCTCTTTTTTATAAACTTGCTTGGAAGGCTAATATAAAGTCTGGTGATCTTTGGGTGAAAGTTTTCAAGGAAAAATACTATAATGACATAGGTTTTTTACAACAAGAAAAACTTAATAAAAATAGTTCTTGGATTTGGAAAGGCATTTATAAATGCAAGGATACTGTAAAGGATAATAGTTTCTGGCTTGTTAGGTGTGGTACAAAAGTTAACATCTGGCTGGGTTGTTGGGTAATTGATTTGACTCAACCTCCTGAACCTTTGGCAGGTCTGAATATTCCTTCTAATCTTATTTATGTTTGTGATTTGTTCATAACTGGTACTAGACTATGGAATGTGTCTCTGATTAATAGTACTTCTACAAATGATTCAACATCCAAAATTTTAGCTATGCAAATCCCTATGAGTGGATTTGATACTCTAATATGGAAACCAGAAAGAAGAGGGGAGTTCACTTTTAAAAGTGCATACAATGTTATAAGTTCCCTTTCTAACTCTTCTGCAGGTAACCCTTGTATCACTACATATGTTTTAAAAATCTTGTGGAAAATAAACTTCCACACAGAATTAAGTTGTTTGTCTGGAAATTTCTTAAGGACATTTTCCCAACTAGACAAAAAATTTCTATATATGCATTGTAGTCTTTCTAATGATCCTATTGAAATATTTGATCATTTTTTTCTGAATTGTCATTATGCAAGAACTATTTGGTTGGGTGTTTATGTGAATATGAGTTCAATTGTGAATGCTAATCATAATCTTCATAGATGGATAAAGAGTTGGTTTGTTGCAGGTACTAATCAGCACAATGGTTCAGGTAGTAATATTGTTTACTCCTTGCACTTGTTGATGACTACTATATGGACTATCTGGAAGGATGAATGTGCTCTTATCTTTCAAAATGTGAAGCCTAATAGACAGTTATTTATTGATAGAATATTAAGTCTCAGTAATCAATGTAATATTACCAGATCTGTTAATATGCAGTAAGAAGTTTGAATGCACAACAAGTTCAGAGATGGGATCCCCCAGATGAGAATAACTATAAGATTAATTTAGATGCTTCATTTATTAAAGAATCTTTACATGGTGGCACAAGACTAATTATTAGAGATTTTTCAAGTGTCTTCCATGGAGCAAAATGGATTTTATACAATGGAGAAATGATTGAGGATTATGAAGTGGAGCAATTGGAATGTTTAGCCATGTTGGATGCTGTGAAATGGGCAGTTTCTAAATACTTTGAGAGAGTAGAGTTTCAATCAGATAGCGAACTTCTAATAAAATCATTCAATGACAAGCACCTTATGTTCATTGGAGAAATCATAATACCATTCTGGATATTAAGTTTATTTCTGTAAATCATAGTTTTTGGTCATTTAAATATGTTAATAGAGTTAAGAACAATGTAGATGACTACATAGCAAAGAGAGCTAGGAAAGATATGTAAGATTTCGAGTTTTCAGATAAGTTTCTCGTTAATATTAAGCTAGAAGCACTACACCATATGGCCTAATTTGAGACATAGTGGTTTTTTGCTTTGAGACGTTTATATAAGTGGATAATTGTGAGTCGCATATAAACGTCTCAAATAAAAAAAATGTGTTACTTTAATTGCTAATTTTTAGAATTGATTAAAATACACCTGTAAGTGTCTTAAAATATGGTATAATTGTAAATATTTCAATCTTAAGGGTTTTAGCGTAACTTCGATTATTGGTTTTTACTTATGATTTTAATTTTAATTTTCAATATCAATTAAATTTTACTCCCAAAAGCATTAAAATTTCCCCAAAAAATTCGCTTTATTTTTCCAATCCATATGAGAACCCCAAAAAAAATCTATACTGTCCAAAAATACTTTGAATCTGTATGATCATCCTTATCCACCGTCCAAATTTTTTATAAAAAACCTTGGAGTTCTTTCGTCGCTTCACTTTCCTTATTCTCTTTCTCGCTTGACTCTCTTCCTCGACCTCTAGCAAAACCCTAAACTGCGCCCCCTTCTCATTTCTTTTACTCTGTCAAGTTTTTCTGAATCAGACGAAGAAGAACTAATCTTCTTTTCCTTCTCCGAACCCATCACCGCAATCACTTTTTTCGTCTCTCACTATCACCACCACTGCAATCGCCAGCAAAACCACCTTCTCACTTTCTAGTGCAAACCCATCTTCTTTTCCTTATCCAAACCCTAATAAATTTTAAATCAAGTGGAATCCATAAATTTCTCCATCTCTCTCTTTTCACTTTCATTTCTAGGGTTCCAAAATTGGGAAAATCCAAAAATCAAATCAAGAACAAAACGAACAAAGAAAGCATTCCCGCGAACCCCAATTCGATCAATTCCTACTCAAATGAAATCACAGCAAAGCAACGAAATCGAATCACAATGAATTTTAGAGCTGCAAAAGCACTTCTCAGTCGCAAACGTCCTTCTAATCACTCCTCCTAATTGTCACTATCACAATGAATTTCAAAGCTGCTAGAAAGATGATATATTTCTTCTACTGTTGAAGATTGTTTTTAAAGAAGGAAGATTTATCTATCTATCAAAATAACAGGGTTTTTTCCTAGCGTTTTTTAGGACGACCCAAAAAGAATTTGGGGCGACTAATAAAACAAAATAAGGTCACTAAGAAGTAATATCAGCACACCCCTTATCAATATATTTTCTTTAATAGCTAATCTGCCCTTGTTTAATTAGTATTAATGTTGATTAATTAGTTAATTATTTTTGGTTATAGTTAGTGTTAGAAAATTATTTGAGTTATACTTTTAGAAAAGAAATAGAGAGTGTGTTAGAAAAGAAGAAGAAGAAGTTTGGGAAAACTAGGTTTTACCTAAAATCAATAACAAACATGGATAAGTATGAGGAACAAGGTAAGAAACATCATGAAAAACATATTATTAAAGGTTAAATAACGTTTAGAGATGACGATTTGGGATATTTGTTGGATGATCCAAATTTTGGTGGGGAAGAAAACCTAGACGACGATTTAGCGAGAGAAAACGATGAATCACATCAAAATGAAGATAATAATGCATCAAAATATCAGGTATTGTGTTAAGAAGATCAAAAACCCACTTTGTATGCGTTTGTATGTGATCGTTAACAAAAAAATTTTTGCATGCATTTAATGCCATGGACGTCCCAGAATCTGTAGATAATGGAGTACCATATCTACCGATTACACACTACTGTGTAGTCTCGTGAAGAATAATTACTACCGATTAAACAAAATCCTCAAATTGAATTTTGTTCGGATTTTTATTTCATAATCGGTAGTTTAGGAATAATTACTATCTACCGATTATAGTCGTCGCCCCAAAAATGAATTTTTATCTATCGATTTAGAATCAGTAGTTTGTAAAGTCACATATCTACCGATTGTGATTATAGCCAGAATTGATTTAAACTTAAAAATTTTGCACTTTGTAATCAGTAGTTTAATCAAATTTATCTACCGATCCGTTGTAATCGGTTGTTTTTTAACAAATTAATCCTCCGATTATACTTATTTTTGTGTACAGAACTTGTTTTACTATAATCGGTAGTACGGGAACATAATTAACTACCGATTGTTGTTAATCGGTAGTACGGGGAAATAATTAACTACCGATTGTCGTTAATCGGTAGTACAGAAACATAATTATCTACCGATTGTTGCTGTCTAACTCACTGCTATATTATGTAGATTGTTGGATCGGTTAATCATATTTCATATGAGGGTCATGATACTTCCCTACACTATGCAAATGATTTGGTATGCTACCTACCCACTCTTGTCTTGTTCTAAGATTCTATATTACAAGGTTAGGCTTATGATATTTTTTTTGTTATATGCGTATTAAGACATTTGGAAATAAGGAGGAGGCAAAGGAATGGCTTATCAACAAGTCAAAAGAGAAGATGTGCATTGTAGTTCATAACAATTGCATGAGGATTGATCGATTTGAAATGATTTGTGAGAGAGGTGGCGAGCGAAAGAGTCACGTTGGAATGGATCGTAAATACGTAAAGAAGACGGAGAGGATATACCGAGGTAATTCAAAGAAGATTGGATGCCCATTTAATATTATCTTCAATAAGCCCGATATTAAGGAAGGTAAAGTATGGAAAATGTTTAGAGTTGCTAATGGTCGTCACAACCACGAAGATCCGGAAAGTCTTTGTTGGGCACGTAATGGTTGCCAAGTTAAAACCAAAGAAAATGGAGACGGTGAAGTCTATGAGGAACGTAATGAAAGATAGTGCAATCCTATCTAAGATAAAGGCGGATGACCCCAACAACTTGTCTTCATTGTCTAAAATTAAGTCGGCGCTAGCAACGATCAAAAGGACGGAATGAGATGGTCGAATGGTTATGCAACAATCAGAGTGGTTAGCCGAGAAACACAATTATACGTTGAGAAAAGAAGAAAGGGATGGTAAGGTGATTCGTATTTTCTTGGCATATCCGAAGATGATCCAATTGGCTACATACATGCTTTCATCAAATTTTGTTGATAGATGCTACTTACAAGACAAACAGGTACAACAGCCGTTGTTGAACATTGCTGGCCACACTTCGGACAAATGCACATTTAAGGTGGCGTGGGGTTTAATGGATGCTGAGAATGGTATGAGTTTCATTTGGATGTTGCAAACATTAAGGTCGATTTATAATAGCAATCATTTTCCAAGGGTTATTGTAACAGATAACGATCAAGCCTTGATGAATGCAATAAAGGTAGTGTTTCCGAAAGCCAGGAATTTTCTTTGTACATGGCACATTCAATGCAACATCAAATCCAATTGCAGACATCATATCCAAGCTAAAAAACGAAACAAAGGTACCTGATGTAGTTTTAAATAGTGGTAAAAAGGGTTTGATACTCAGACTTGTGAAGATTGATTTCTAGACCCAATTTTTAATAACTAAAATAAAACAGATTAAAGTAAAGTCGATTTAAAAGTGATGGGAGGAACCAGGACTAAGGATTCCACTTTTAACCAATAACTCAAGTGATAAAATCGTGCAATTCTTATATTCAGTTAAATCAAATCATTGCCTTAGTTAGGTTTTTGAGAAAATAGTTGTAGATCGTAAGCATGAGACATCAAGAGTTTAAAACCAAGCATGACCCATCAAAAGAAAACACAACTACTTGAGAAAAATCATTTTTTCCATTTAATTTAAGGCAAATAATAATAAAAGAATTGTAAAATAAATAAATAAAATAGAACTTACCACTTAATTATTGGAGAAAAAGCTTCCTCCGTCGTCCCGGTGATGGTGATTAGCTCATTGTATTGGAAACACACTCAAAATAGTCTTTCATTGCTCAAAAAGTGCTTAAAATGATTATAGAATCGCACACAGAAATTTTGATACGCTTATAAGCGTTACTATGGGTAGTTCTGTGCGTTAAAAATGATATTAAAAGAGTATGGGAAAGAAGTACAGACTGGTGGTGCGGAAGAAGAAGTACGGTTTCTCCAAACTATCAACGACAGTTCCGATGTGCAGTTTGTTCTTCGAGTTCGTCTTCAGCAGCAGATTTTTTTTTTGCTTCTGTGTTCTTTTTCCCGAGCTCTGATCTCTCTCTAAGATTCACCAACGATTCTCTCCACACCCCAAATCTTCTAAGCTCTTCTAT